>OY992886.1:10672700-10837700 GCA_963921405.1 Cepaea hortensis | reverse complement strand
ATGTTCTTTTTTCGTGCCCCAATACACCTTTTCATATTCCACTATATAACATACACAAAGCCACATTGGCATTTATAAACGCACCATTCTTCTCAACAATCCCATTCTTCTATATATCTTATGAATAACTTCCTCATAGGCATTTTAACAATGGTTTGTTTGAAGATCCACGTTTACACGTCAATAGAATCCCCCTGTTTGAACGCCATTTAAATATCCATCCACATCTTGTTTGTTTTGTTGTATTTGCAAACGATAGTTTGTAAAATAGAGTTATACCTCTCCATAGCACAATACCTGGGCTATATTGTAGAGACCATGTGTTGCCCATGCAGCATTAACCCTCTCTCGGCCTGTCTAGTTTACTCCAGAGGAAAGGTAACACCAATACGCCTGGAACAATTCATGCTGTAGAAGCTGTTGGATCAGCACAGCAATGCTCCAATATTCCCGCCTGTTGGAGCTTCCAACCTAGACGAGTGCCGACAGAGTGGCTGCCAGGATATATAGTCTTTACGTTGCATTTCTTCGTCCCAAGGGAAGCATATACCCCTGGCACAATGTGAGGTGTCTGGTTTGGTAAGCGCTGCCCAACATTCGGCGCTAACAGAAAGCAGGTAGTACCGTTTATTGTCTTACGGTAGCTCAGTCATATCTGACGAAAACCTGCCATATAACAAACAGGCTACAGAATAGTATCTCAAAAATGATGTTGAATTGAATCTAGAACCGACATAACACCACTCGGGTCATTCCAATACACGCCCCATCGTCATCTTCAACAAGACAATACCAATAGTACCAGCTGCCTTCTGATTATGTGGCCGTCTGATCTTTCCTCATAGAACTGAGTGTCGGTATTATCCTCTGGTCGCTACCTGCAGCAACATTCTCTCCTGGCAATGATGATTTATCTGTTCTTCCAGACTATACACATGATCTCAAAGTGCCTTGGCCACATCTGCCTTATAGAGCACCAATACCTCAAGCACTTATTAACGTGCAATGTTAAGTATGTAAAGTATGTCCCGCCCGTTTCACGACCAGTTCCAAGCTGATGAATAAACTCACTACACATCCACTATCCGTACTGGTGCCCTAAAGTCGGGATCTTCTGGCAGTGTTGACACAGACTCGTCATCATCATCAAGTGCCATGCTGGCTGGCGTAGGCGTTCAAGACATTCCACATATCTCGGTCTTTGGTTTTCTGAATCAACTCGGCTGTTGATATTCCTCCATGCCAACGTCTCAATCCATCCAGCATAATTTCTCTTGGTCTGCCTCTTCCTCTCTTTTCCTCAATCATTCCAGTTGTCACGATGTTCTCCGGTGCATCTCTTCTCATCACATGACCAAACAATGCTGTTTGCCCCGTTCATATTGTTGTATATAATGTTATAATTTCGTTATCCCCTTTCAGGCAGTCATTGTTAGTTACTTTAGCTGTCCAAGGAATTCGCAAGATTCGTCTTAGGAACTACATCTCTGTTGCTTCCAATCTCTTCCTAATTTGTTCATTTACATTCCAAGATTCCCAGCCATACAGCAAAGCAGGTTCTATATAGCACTTCAGCATTCTCTTTCTTACATTCAATGATAGTGACTTATTGCATAAGATAGTCTTCATTTTCTGAAATGCAGTCTTTGCTTGCCCTATTCTGTTATTAATCAGTTATACATCTTCCATCTTATGTTATAAATGCCCCTAGATATTTAAAGCTATCCACTTGATGAAGAATTTTCACTTCTATCTCTATTTCACATGTAGGTGTCACCTTTTTCTTTGATATCATCATTGTTACTGTTTTCTTGATATTCAATGAGAGTTCTTTCTTTGCACTCTCTGTTACTACACTGTCCAATAATTTTTGTAGATCTTTCGCATTATCCGCCATCAATACTGTGTCATCTGCATAGCGCATGTTATTTATATTATAACCGCCGAATATTATTCCTGGCTTCTCTTTGATCTCTCTCATTATTACTTCGCTATAGAGGGAGAAGAGACCCGGGCTATTTTTATATATTTCGCGAAGCTTTCTTTGTCTGTTCCAGTTTCGTGGGGTCGTGTCGTGCTTACAACAACATATAACTGCCCTTCATTTTATTGAATCTAAAACTGAAATGTCAAACTGTAATCCCGCGTTCTGCTCTATAAAACATCTTCTCTTTATATCACGTTAATCTCCTGTTTATTTAACGTTTGTACCTCCGATGTCAATACTCTACACTTGCATTCCATGGCCTGGTGTGTTGCCATGTTTACGTCTACCAGAGTTTGTTAGCCGATCTCCGTGGCGAAGAGCTTACGGACGCGATTTGTAAGCCCGCTTACCCGCGTTTGAAACACAGCTGTGACCGATTTGGCAGCAGACCGCGTTGCGCTGGGTTTTAACGAGTTGGCGAGGTGGTATGGGAGCCGGTCGTTCAGAAAGCAATGGCCAACTATTGAACGTAAACTTGCCAAGATATCAATAATAGCAGGAAAAATGCTGGTGGTGACAGCGATGTCCTGTAAAAAAAAAAGATATGCAAAAGAGTTTGTTAAGCTCTTGCTTTGTTGCATATCAGCTGGCGTATTGGCGGAATCGTTCGTTCGTTCGTTTGAGAGAGAAAAAACAAATAAAAGTTCGACCTCGTTCAACCTGCCTTATTCGGCGTTGGCTATAATTGAGGTACGGATTTTGCGATCTTATATTCTTTCCTTTTGCTTTGTTTAAATTCTGTATTTTCGTGTGGTAATTTCATGACTATAACGTCAGTTAGTGTGGTTTCCACTGTACTTAGGGTAAGCGGATAATGCCATGAGCAAGGCCGGACGAGAGTCCAACCCATGCATTCGTCGTCCGCTTAAATGAGGAAAATACTGGCCATTTATTCCTACGTGAATTCAGGCCTTCACAGTGTGATGATCATAACACGTTACAGACCTTCAAATAGCAAAGCCTAGATTTTTACATCTCTTTGTGTTTATCCAACGTCTTCTTTGTCTTTCCCTGTCTCTTTACCCAGGCCATTTTTTATTGTCTGCTCTTATCGGTAGCTGATCAGGTTTCATTCTCATAAAATGTTCACACACTGTATTTGTTGCCTCTCGATACACTCGATCTATTGTCATCATCATGTGCCGTGCCGATAAGCCTTGGCTGTCATGTTTCGCCATGTCACACAATCACCGTGGATCAGCTCTGTGTTCTTGTCTCAATCATGCCATGTGGCCAGACCATCCAGATATTTACTTCTCTGCCTTCCCCTTGTTCTTTTCCCCTCAATCTTGCCAGTTGTCACCATGCTCTCTAATTTACTTCTTCTCATAACGTGCCCCAACATGTCGACTGCCTACGTTTAATTTATCTAATCAGTTTACGGTTTTCATTTGTTTCTTGTAGGACTTGCTGCTTGGTTTTTCTGTCCGCTCATGGTATTCTTTGCATTTTCCTCAGAATCCACATTTCCACTGTCTTGAGCTGTTTTTTAACCTTGTCTGCTTATGGTCCGGTGTATAGTACACTATACCTATAATATTTCCTGTAACATTTCTGATGACGTAATTTCGTATTCTGTCTCTTATGGAAATCCCAACAGCTTGAGATGATTGTGATGATGATTATGATGATGATTATGATAGCAGTTAGCTGCACACCCCTACAGCACGTCGCAGTCACCACCAGCATTCCTTGGCTGTTTCTGATTTCTGGGCAAGTTTACGTTCAGTAGTTTACGATTGCTTTCTGAACGACCAGCACTCATACCATTATATTAAAACCAACGCAAGGCTGTCTGCTTCCAAATCGTCTGCCGCCCTGTTTCAAACGCGGTATGCGGGATTGTGAATCGTGTTCGAAACAACTTCGCCACAGTGCCGGCTGTAAATTTATCTTGTCATCATCATCATCAAGTGCCGTGTCGGCTGGCGTAGGCGGTCATGTCTCTCCACTGATCACGGTCTTTGGTGTTCTTGTCTTTGGTGTTCTGGATCAACTCTGCTGATGATATTCCTCCATGCCACCGTCTCAGTCCATCCAGCATCATTTCTCTTGGTCTGCCTCTGCCTCTCTTCTCCTCGATCTTTCCAGTTGTCTCGATGCTCTCCAATGCCTCTCTTCTCACCACATGACCAAAGAAAGCTGTTTGTCTCTTTCTTATTATTGTGTATACTGTTCTAGTTTCATTAGCCTGTATTAGGCAATCATTGTTAGTTACTCTGGCAGTCCAAGGAATTCGCAACATTCGTCTCAGGAATCACATCTTTTACCTTCTCATCTCATCTCATCTTGTTCCTCTTGTACCTTGCGGTGCGAAGGTGAAGTATAAACACCGGGAAAGTACCCGTTTATGGGCTTCATGTCTATGTCCATTTGCGTCAGTCCGATTATACTTCTTAATATTTCTACGAGTATTATGAATATCCCATGCCGGCTCGCTAGGCCTGTCGCAGGTTTAGGACAAAAATCTGATCAACGTGAGTCCACCAGCCCCCCCTCCCCTTTTTTTCCGGCGAACCAAAGCCCAGTTGGCCCATGTCCTCGTGGTCATGGTTTCCCGGTCTACACCACGTGGAGGTGGGGTTGACTTGTGTAGTATGCGGGTCATCGGTAGGCTACTAATTTTCACTTTTCACCCCTCCTGGGAAAGGCTAGTCGATCCTAACCTTTTTACCCTGCACGGACAAATTTTACTTTGTTGTTGGTTGTTCTACTCAGAGTTCGTGCCCTGAGCGATACTTGGGGCAGGCTGCTCTGCGGTAAGAGACAGTACCTTATAGGATAAACCCGGTGCAATAAAACCAAATGGAAGCAGAAGAAGCCGCAGACCATGTAAACTATGGACAGAGAGAATAGCAGAGTCCATGGGAATCTCGATATATGAAGCCCATAAACGGGCACGATCCCACTGTTTATGCTTCATGTCGACATCGCAAGATACAAGAGGAACAAGATGAGATGATGATGCAATAAGTCGGCCCTCTTGTCTTTAAACCAATTTTAAACCTCTGTGTTAATCTTTCTTTCTTATTTTGTATTTATTTGTTTTTTAAACTTTTATTTCGTACATAACAGTGTGTATTTTCAATGTGCGTTTTGTGTGTTTTGTTTTCAAATTTGCGAATATCACATATGCATATATATATATATATATATATATATATATATATATATATATATATATATATATATATATATATATATATATATATATATATATATATATATGGTGTAATTACCTAAACATTACTTGTTGATGATAATGGTGGGGTAATCATTTGCTCTCATGCATACTAAAATCTTTCCATAGAAATTATTTCATCCTGGAAGTATTAAGATCCACTCTTAGTTTTATTCAAACAAGTGTAATGAATAATGGATCATACATTAATAGGGAAAGCAAATCCACATGCAAAGTTCAGTCAAGTAATACCAGTAGTGTATATGGACTACACTTCCTTTCAAAGCGAGCGAACCCAAGAAACCACCGAAAAACATTAAACATTGCAACAAGCGTCACTTTGTGTGCGCGAACGCGAGATAGAGATAGATAGATAGATAGAGAGAGAGAGAGAGAGAGAGAGAGAGAGAGAGAGAGAGAGAGAGAGAGAGAGAGAGAGAGAGAGAGAGAGAGAGAGAGAGATCACAGGCACAATGGATTTATTTGGGGTGGGCGGGGTTGGAGTGGAGATTAAATGAACTTTTGTCTTGGTCATGATCATACTTTCAACTTCTCGACTGACAAAGCGACGAACCTATAAGACACAAGACTCTCCTTGTGCTGGGTAGCTGAATGAACTTTTCTCCCAGACTGTGGTAATATTTCCCAATCCCAAGTGAAATTGCAGGAAAAAAAATGTGTTTACTGCGTACTTTGTAATATCATTATCTGTATATCATATTATAGAGCATTATTTTGCTGATCTTTTGCATCCTGTGACTTATTTATGCATTTATTTATGATGCAGTTCCGGAACCCATGTGTAACCTGACCATCTCAAGCATCCCAGATCTCTGGGCAACCAACGCAAGTGCTGTGCTGCAGTTGTCGTGTGACGTCACCGGTGTCGACAAGTTGAGGCCGGTGTCATGGAATCTTCAGGATGTGTTTAATGCTAGCTTCACCAAACAGAGTCCTTCCGTGTACACTGTAACGCTGAATGTAATACAGTACAAACCGGCTGTTTATACTGTACGTTGTATTAACGCTTTGTATTTAACACTTTGTGTACCTGTTTATATACCTACCTGCTCACTCATTTATGTACCTGCCTATCTGACCTACTGAATTTTAAAGCCCAAAGCCTTGTTCGGCAACTAGTCTAGGATGGAAGCTCCGACAGGAGGATAATTAGAGCATTGCTTTGCTGATCCGGAAGCTTCTGCAGCTTGTCTTGTTCCAGATGTATCAGAGTTGCCATTCTTCTGGTAAACTAGGCAAGCCGAGAGAGGGATCACGCTGCATGGGCAACACATGGTCTCTACAATTCAGTCCAGGATGTGAGCTATGCAGTTATAACTCCATGGCTAGTCCCCGCTATGGGCTGTACCGTTTTTGAAGCACAATGTTACAGTCATCTGTCAAGGCGGCCTGGTGCCAGTGGTGTGGCCTACCTACCGATGTTTTGATACTTTGCATTGAAGAGTTTGTCTGCCTACCTCTCTGTATACCATTCTGCTCACTTTATTATGCACCTACCTTCTAGATTTACCTATCAGCATACCCTCTGCCTGCTAATCTATATGCATACTTACCTACAACCCGACATGTCTATTTACGAGGGGAATTGATTGATTGATTGATTGATTGATCTAGGAACCGACATCACAGCATTCGGGGCATTTCCATAGGTGCACCGTCCCCATCCTCAGCAGCCAGCGAAGAGTTCCAATGCCACTAGTACCAGTAGCAATCTGATTATATGTCCATCTCGCCTTTCCTCTGAGCATCGAGCGTCGGCCAGATCCCCTCGTCACTCCTCGCTGTCTCATTCTTGCCAGACCATAGTGATCCATTTGCTCCTATGAGGTGTACACGTGCTCCCACAAGGCCGCAACCACGTTTGCCTTGTCATGCATCAATACTCCACCCAGTTGTGCAGAGCCAGCCAATCTGTCCGTCTGTTCATTCCCCAGCACACCAGCATGCCCCGGAGAAAAGATCCTGCCGATGCTTGCCACCCGTGACCTCCGAAGCGAAGCAAGCCACTCTGCACGAAGCCTGCCTGTCCTCACCTTCCTCAGCATGCTTTCTGAGTCAGTAACAATCACGACGTGGGTGTGTATCGTATTCTCGATCCAGCGGAAAGCTGCAGTGACCGCCTCCACCTCCATTCTTAAGCTAGATGTTGTGGTATCATATGCCAGGCTCTCCTGGACCAAACGTCGGCCATTAACTTTTGCTATAAGCCCTCAGGCACTTCTCCTACCTGTCGACACCGAACCATCTGTGTAGATAATCACATCACCCGAGCGAGCATTATCGTGAATTAGTTGCTGTATTTCCACTTCCGTGGCCCCTGCTGGCCACTCCCTGCACTCCCGGCTCAATGTGATTATAACTCTGCACAAGTCTGACTGCTCCGCTGGCACTTTGACACACTCCTCTCCTCGCCTAATGTTCTCCAAGATGCCCAAATGTCTTATCGTATCCTCCGTCTGAGCCATCCATGATTTCCCTCTTATCAGTCTCTGACCCTTAACAGCATCCAGCGCCTCATGCAATGGATGATCTGTGTCTGCAGCTACTCTGAGGTATGCCTTCGCCTGCATCACATTGAGCCTACCTGCAACAGTCGGCAAACCAAGGATGTAACGCAAACACAATACTAGGGTGTCTTTGGTGCATCCCAGAATGACTCGCATAGCTTCGTTCTGTATGCGCTCTAACTTCACCAGCTAACTCTTTGAGACAGTGAGCAGTCCTAGTCCATAATCAATCACTGAGAGGATCAAGTGCTGGTATAGTGTGAAAAGCATTCTCTGCTCTGTGTCCATTGCAGCCATAGTTTTAAGTGCATTGAGTCCCTTTTGAGATCTTGTCACAACCATCTCCACATGGTCCTTGAAGGATAGGCTCCTGTCAAATGTGATCCCCAGATACTTCAGTTTGTTCTCTCTGTTGACGCTTCTACCATCTATCGCGATGCTTGGGACATCAACTCTCACAATCCTGTTGTCTAGAGAGCACCACAAAACAGCTGCCTTTTCCGGGTGGATGACAGCACCCATTTCAGTGCACCTGTCAATCACTTTGTCTACTGCCGCCTGTAACTCCTGGGCTGTTTTCCCCCTATCTCTCCCCTGCCTATATGCAAGAATATCATCTGAAAATGTTAGTATCCTTCCAACCCCTGGTGCTTCTAGGTTTGCAATCTTGCTCGTATACACGAGGGGAAGTCAATACGTATGTCACAAATGGCTGTAGAAAAATAACTAAATATGCTAACAACTTGAAACCAGTTTATTTTTATACATACATTGTCCCTTTATTTCTCATCATAATTTCCACCAACATTGATGCACTTATCCCATCGTTTTATCAGTCCTCCCAAACCATCTGCATAGAACTGCGTGCTCTGTTTTCTAAACCACGTTTTCACTTCACATTCAACTTCGGCGTCATTCGCGAAATGTCTCACGCGAAGGTGGGTTTTCAGTGGACCAAAAAAGGTGGAAATCGCTAGGGTTGTAAGGTGGATGTTCCAGAACTTCCCACCTTACTTGGTTAATTTTCTCCTGAGTTAATCGAGCCGTGTGTGGTCTGGCATTGTCATTGAAGAAGCAACACTCCTCTAGTCAGCAGTCCTGGACGTTTTCTTCGAATTGCATCATAAAGCATCTATAGAACTTCACAGTACGATTTAGAATTCACATTATCACCTTTCTTCTTGAAATTTTTTAAAAGCTCTCCTTGACAATCCCAGAACACTGTCAGCATAACCTTCCCTGCTGATGGCGTAACCTTGAATTTTTGGACACAAGGCGAAGAAGGATGTTTCCATTGCATTGAAGCACGCTTTTATTCGGGCTGGTAGTGATGCACCCAGGATTCGTTCCCAGTAACAATCCTGTTCAGCATGTCTTCTCCTTCATCTTCGTATCGACAAAGATGATGCAAGGACAGGCGATATCGGTTCATTTTGTGTCCCTCCGATAATTGTCTGGGTATCCTGAGCACACTTCCTTAAATTTCAATCGATCATGCATTATGCTGTATGCTGAACCATGTGAGCACCCTTTTGCAGATGCTACAAAGTCTATCGTTACTCGCCTGTCACTTCTAATCATTTCTTCCACCCGCTGCACGGAAGCTTCTGTTCAATCTCAACAGGACGACCAGATCGGATTTCATCAACATTTTTAGAGCATCCTTGAGAAAATTTCTCTACCTAGCTACGCACCGCTTTATGGGACAAACATTTGTCAGCATAGACAGGAAGCATTTCCTTATGAATGTCCTTCGCAGGAGTCCTTTTGCCCCCCCCCCCCCAAAAAAAAAAAAAAAAAAAAAAAAAATCGCAACAGCACGTTGCTCTTTGGTTGTACACTCCGAAAGTACAGTCACCATTTTGTTTATGCGCTGCACATGCGCATGAAACATCTACGCCACCTGACGAACGGGAATATAAAGTTCGATGTTGCTGTCACCTAATGACACCTGTAGAAAAGACCAACTTCATTTACCTGCCATACCACAAAACTGTGTGACTTACTTATTGACTCGCCCTCGTACATACTAGCCTATCTACACTCATGTCTGCCTATCTGTCTGTCTGCCTGCCTGCCTACCTACATACCTGCGTACATACCTACTTACCTATACAGCTTCCTATCTACCTACCTACATCCATACCCACCTACCTATCTGGCGTACCTACATGCCTAGACTACCTACATAACGCTATACCTACTTATCGACATACCATACTATCCGACAAACCTGTCTACATGCCTGAGCCTACCTACTTACCTACCTACTTACATACCTACCTACCTATCTACCTACCTAGGGGTAGGTAATTGGAATGCAATTCAAAATCCCGCATACCACGTTTGAAACACAGCTGTGGGAGATTTGGAAGCATGGTTGGAAGCGTTGATTCCCATACAATAGTTAGTTAGTTAGTTAGTTAGTTAGTTAGCTAGCTAGCAAGCTAGTTATTTAGTTAGTTAGTTAGTTAGTTTAGTTTAGTTTAGTTAGTTAGTTAGTTAGTTAGGTAGTTAGGTAGTTAGTTAGTTAGTTAGTTAGTTAGTTAGTTAGTTAGTTAGTTAGTTAGTTAGTTAGTTAGTTAGACGAGGTTCCAACTTCACGGCCACGGGCTGTCCCCATTATGCTCCATTCCTGTTCCAGTGAATATCACACAAAATGCTCCCCACTGTCCAATGTGAAAAGTGGAATAGACAGGAATCTCGGCAAGCCAACAGCCCGCACAGATACACTGTGCATAATGCCGCCGCCAGAATGCCAACACAAAATTCATCCACGACAACCACAGTTCATCGTAGATGGACTCGGCAGTCACCAGAAAGACCTCAATGACCCGGGTTTTCTCATATGCCTCGGTCTGTTACCGCAGGGCGACCCGCCGAAAGTGTCGCATAAAGCACGAACTCTGCAGCTTCAGCGCCGACTCCCATACAATGGTATGAGTGCCAGTCGTTCAGAAAGCAATGACAAACTACTGAACGTAAACTTCCCCAGGAATCACCAACAGCCAAAACGCTGGTTTACTGCCCCGTTCTGTAAATGATATGCAACTAACTTTAACTCTTATAATTCTCACTGGAGAATGACCAGTAGCCATCTCACACCAAACCCGCATAACATTGGATGTCTCTTGTAGCTCCTTCCATGTCTTTGCGTGTAATACACATTGCCAATCTAGGTCTAAACCCAGTCATTCTGTATGTCCTGTGTACTACCATTTGCTTCTCCAACGGGCCTTGATAACACACCATGTTATATTCTTCTACAGTTTGAAGTTCTTGCATCTCTTGGGGATGCATCAACTCCAGCTTCTGTGACTATAGCGATGTACAACCGTCCAAGGTTTTACTTGCCATACTATACAGCCAGCGTCACCGAAACAGCTTCTGTAGGGACACTAGTTATTGTAGCAGATGCAGAGACGGACATAAGCAATGCAACACTTGTGTTCAGTATAAAAAGTGGGTTCAGTTGTTGACGTGTGTACAGCTAGTTCATACATCTATGTAGATTCAGTCATTTCTTTGTGTGCATTTAGTCATTCTTTTTCTTCGTTCATCCAGAGTTTTTTTTTTTTCCGGACGTGATTGCGTTGTGCCTGTTTACAACAGAGCTGCGTTCTTGCGCCGTTAGGCTGACACATCCGACTTCTGCAGGCATTTGTTGACCGGGTTAACCTTCCCGGGGGTATTTAGTCATTCATATGTGTACATTCAATCTTTTCAGTGTGTATTTAGCCATTCACACGAGTAAGTTCATTCATTTCTGTGTACATTTAGCCATTTTTGTGTACATTTAGCTATTTTTGGTGTACATTTAGCCATTTGCTTGTGTACATTTAGCCATTTTTGTGTACATTTAGCCATTTTGGGTGTACTTTTAGCCATGTTTGTGTACATTTAGTCATGTTTGTGTACATTTAGCCATTGTTGTGTACTTTTAGCCTTGTTTGTGTACATTTAGCCATATTTTTAATACATTTAGCCACTTATTTGTGCACAATTATACACTGGCACCTTGCCGTCTTGACAGACGATGTGCTTCAAAAAGGCTTAATAACTACAACCCATGGTGATAGCGAATGTGACTGATAAGACAAATTTCGACTGTAAATATTCGTCCAAAATGGATGCATATGAACACATGGTCATGACCACCAAGATGCACCATCTTATGTCTCACACCCTCAGCGTGTGACCTATCTGCAATAGTTTTCTCCTTTGTCTTTATTCCATTTCTTATCTTTCTCTCCATGCAACACGTTCAGCGGCGACTTGCTCCCAATGTGCATTATCAATGCCTGTATCAATCATGTCCCGCTTACACACATCTTTGTATCGTAGTAGAGGCCGACCCTGAGATCTCTTACCCATCTGTAATTCACCAAAAAATATGTCCTTGTGGTATTCTACCATCATCCATCCTCCTAACGTGTCCTATCCATCTAAGTCTACGAAGACTGAGCATGGAATACACCGTCACACAACCTGATCTTTCCAATACTTCAGAATTTGTAATTTTGTCTTTTTTTTTTTTTTTTTTTAAAGTTGCATATCCTTTACAGTACGTTGCAGTCAATACCAACATTTTACTGCCGTTGTTGATGTCTTGGTAAATTTTACGTTCAGTAGTTTGCCATTGCTTTCTGAACAACCAGCTCCCATTCCAACACATTAAAACCAGTGAGACACGGTCTGCTGCCAAATCGGTCACCGCTGTGTTTCGAACGAGGGTCATTACGAATCGCGTCCGCAAAGCAATCGCCATGGAAACCGTTTATCTTGCCACTTAATACCAAGTTTTCTTCGCAGACACCGCATATGAAAGCTGTTTAAACGTTTCTCTTGGTGTGAGTAAGTTGTCCAGGCTTGACTGCCATATAGAAGAGTACTAAGGACACAGGCTTGATAGACAAGGCCTTTTTATTTGGCAGTAAGCTTCCTGTTCTCCCAGACTCTTGTTATTAAGCTGGTCATTGTTGTTGTTGCCTTACCAATCTGGATGTTGATTTCCTGATCTAGGGATAATTTGCTATTTACCTCTGATCCTAGATATGTAAAATGATATACTCTCTCCAGTTCGGCGTCGTCAACAAAAATTGATGGTACCCCAAGTGCACCTTGTGACATAATCTGTGTCTTCGTTTTGCTAATTGTTAAACCAATTTCAGAATAAGCATTGGAGAATGCAGATAGTAGACGTTGTAAGTTTTCCTTAGAGTGTGTCTTAATTGCAGCATCATCTGCAAAAAGCAACTCTCTGATCAGTACCCTCCTAATTTTGGTCTTGGCCTTCAATCTCTGAGCATTATAAAGGCCGCCATTTGAGCGTGAGTGAATGTATATATACCGGCATCCTGATCACGAAAGGCATATTTCAGTAGAAGTAAAAAGTATATTTCAAAGAGGGTGGGAGCTAGTACACAACCTTGCTTAACTCCACTCTTGATTTCAAACTCTTCTGAAGTTATACCATCAAACTTGATTATACCCTTCTTGCCTGTGTGGAACGATTCCACAATGGACAGAAGAGTTGGTGGGCAGCCAATCTTCTTTAATGCCTTGAACAGACCCTCACAACTGACCAAATCAAATGCACAATTAGTCATTTGTTTATGTACGTATAGTCATTTGTATCTGCACACTCAATCACATGTTTGTGTATATTTATACATTCAGCCATTTGTGTGTAGCTGTACATTCAATAATTTATGTTTGTAAATCATTTGTTTGTGTATATTAAGTCAAAATATTTGTGCATTCATTCAGTTCTCCAGCTATTTCACTGTTTTCTTTCTCTAGGCGGAAACAACGCGTCCCTTTTCCGTGTAGGATACAACGGAACGCTTTACTTAGCGCGGGAGCCTCTCTTGTTCGCTGGTTCAACATTTCATCTTGTCGTTGAGGTATACTTTTTAATTCACCGTGTACTGTTTTGTTTTGTAAGAAGTTTCTTCACCTCCACTCTCACATTTATGTATAAGAGCCATGTGAAAGCTCCAAGCTGTCGGGAACTTGCGTGGATATAGTCATGCTTTACAAAAAAAGTCGCTTAAAAGTCAACAGGGTCGACTTCATTGCACCGTGTTTTATCCCATATGGCTCGGTCTCTTTCCATAGCACGGAAAGCGTCGCACAAAGCACGAACTCCGTAGCTTTTAGCGATGACCCACAGGAGTCTCCGAAACATTTAACTCGTAAACCGAAGGACGCGGCCCGGAATCGAACCCACTTCGCCACAGAGACTCTCGAATCTAGTAATGCAAGGGTGTGTAGGCTCAGGGCTATAGACTCTAGAGAGATTCAATAGAGAGAATGAGACAAGAAACTCAATAAGCCAAAGAGGCTGAAGAATGATGTTACATTGTGTAGGCGCAAGTCTCCGTGGCATAGTGGTTACGGCGCCTGTCTCGTACTCTGAAAGTTGTGGGTTCGATTCCGGGCTAAGCCGTTTGGTTCACGAGTACAATTTTCTCTGAGACTCATGAGGGTCGTTGCTGGAGCTACGAAGTTCGTGCTTTGTGTGGTGCTTTCGGCAGACAGTCCTGCGGAACGAGATCGAGTATAATGGGATAACACAAGGTGCAATGAAATCAACCCTCTTGCCTTTTATACACTTTATATTGTCTTTGTCCTCTACTTAGCGGGTGCAGATAAACCCTAATATCTGTTAATGTATTTCTCACGCTGTTTCACTCTCCTCTTATTGGATTTGTAGACTGAAAATGTCTTTGACAGAATTGATGGAAATTTGATGAGTTATTATGGAATCCCACAGAAAATAGATAAAAGATTACCTGCCAAACAAAAAAGTAGGTTTCGACCAAACAAAAATGGATAGCGGAAAATGGTAAGTAGGAGTGTGTTACAGTTACGACTTAAAAGTCGTTATTATGGTAGCAGACATGTTTTATATAGCAAATTAAAGGGGGTTGTATATGGAAAACTACTGTATTGATATTTTAACTTTAATTTAATTTGCAAGCCCATGGCAGTTACAGGGAAACTGAATAAGATAATTTATCATCCCATGACACTTAATCAATTAATAAAGACATTATGTAGAGATATATGGATTACATTTGTCAGTGATGAAAAGCTTAGACATCTCAAGTAAGAATGGGAGTGCGACAAGGATGTCTGGTATGCCTTTATTACTCTTACCGACTGTAGTCTTGATTATGTACACAACGGTGACTATCACTGGAAATGGAATTCAGTGGACTCCTTTGACAAAGCAGGCTGGTTTGTAATTGGCTAATGCCATTGCCCTCCTGTCCCAGACAGGAAATCATTTTCAAGATAACCGAAACAAATTGGATGGGAGATCACATCATCATCATCATCATCATCATCATGTGCTATGCCAGTAAGCGTGAGCGGTCATGTTTTGCCATCTTAGACGATCACGAGAGTCGTGGATCAGCTCTGTGTGTTTTTGTCTCTATTATGCCATGTAGCTAAACTATCCAGATATTTACTTGTCTGCTTTCCCCAGGTTCTTTTCCCTTCATGCTGGCCAGTTGTCACCAAGTTCTCTAGTTTATGCCTTGTCATAATGTGCTAAAAAATTAGGTCTAAAAATGCATGGGGGGGGGGGGGCAAAGATAATAAGGATGAAACAAGTAAAGAATATCCTGATCCCCCTTTGGGGAAACTTCATTTCAAGAGACACAATCATACGTCTGTTTAGTACCGTGTTTCCCTGAAAATAAGACCTACCCCTATAATAAGCCCTATCACGATTTTTCAGGATGCTTTTAATATAAGACCTACCCCTAAAATAAGCCCTCGTAAAGATCGCCAGCTAGAATGAGAGACTTGTTGCTGAATGGCCAGTAGGAGTACAGGCGCCACTGATGCACACTTAATAATGTACGATGTTCATAATTCAATACGTCACTCGTGTGAAATAAAGTTACCAATGCACCACGAGCAGGCTACATGGACAAGAAATGCTCATTTAGGGAAAGCTTTACTGCTGGACATGAGAGACTGGGATTAATGGCTGTACAGGAAATGGAGTCGCGAGAAATTCAGACCGGAATTATTCGGGATTTGGAGAGTTATGACAATGATCCAGAAGAAGATGACATGACTGTGTTTGAATAAATGTAGAATGTTGTACATGAATAAATGTAGATTTTTGTATCTGAAAAAAAAAAACATCCCCCGAAAATAAGCCCTAGTGCATTTTTATAAGCTAAAATGAATATAAGACACGGTATTATTTTCGGGGAAACACGGTAGCAATGTAGACACAGATGGGGGAACAGTTAAAGATATTTAAATAAGAATGCAAACGGCTATACTAGCTTACATAGCTATAGGAAATGGGTAAGTCAAAAGAAATTGAACTTGGCAGCAAATGGAGAATATTTAACACCAATGTTAAATCGAGTCAGCTCTGTGCGGAATGGGTTACGGACATAATTCGTAATCCCGAATACACCATTCGAAAAAGTTGTGAAAAATATATGAAAATATGAGACAGGGAAACTGGCGAAACATTCAGAGTCTTTCCCGTGTGTCGTGGCGAGAGTGCTGCTCTTCAAAGACCCTGCAACATGATAGTGATGCTGACTGTCAGGTGGTGCAACATGCCAACATTTAAGAAGTTTTAATTCACCAGTCAGTATTTTAGCCTGCAGAAGCCTGTGGTGTGTGATACACATGTATGCTTGGCCCATCTCCAATGTCCCAAAAATGGATATCTTTGTAATCAGAAACAATCATTGTTTGTTTGTGTACAGGCAGTGTATGTTAGTGTTGTCTAACTTAGCTGCTGTTATATTTGTTTAAATCCTCTTTTTCTTCTGCGTTCATCCGGATTTTTTTTTCCGGATGTGACTGCGTTGTGCCTGTTTACAGCAGAGCTGCGTTCTTGCGCCGTTAGGCCGACACATCCGCCTCTGCGGGCATTTGTTGACCGGGTTAACCTTCCCGGGGATATTTGTTTAAATGAGTGCGTGTATTCTACGTGTGTACATGTGGCCGCTTGGGTTGGGATTTTATGGTGTCATGAGAGCGTATGGTGTCACGAGAGTTTATGGTGTTATGAGAGCTTATGGTGTCACGAGAGCTTATGGTGTCCTGGGAGATTATGGTGTCCTGAGAGTTTATGGTGGCCTGAGAGCTTATGGTGTCACGAGAGCTTATGGTGTCACGAGAGCTTATGGTGTCCTGAGAGTTTATGGTGTCCTGGGAGCTTATGGTGTCCTGAGAGTTTATGGTGTCACAAGAGCTTATGGTGTCACGAGAGCTTATGGTGTCCTGGGAGCTTATGATGTCACGAGAGCTTATGATGTCACGAGAGCGTATGGTGTCAAGAGAGCTTATGGTTTCCTGTCAGGCTCGGAAGGTACCAGGTTGAGTCTCAGTCTAGGGCTGGGAATTTTCCTAAGATCCATTGGTACCTATTAATAATACACGCCCGTGATCTCTCCACTGTTGAAATCTACACCTGGCCCTCTCGGATAAGAGTGACACACAAAACGCCCCGCGTGCATGGTGTGCATGCTAAACATCCCACGGCAGTTAGAAAGGCAAAGAGTAGGCCATAAGACTTATACCCTGGCAAACTTGTTATGATAGATGACTTATCCACGGGTAGATAGAGCTTGTTGCCTTGATGCATGCAATCTGTCTGGAGGAAGCAGACCTTACACAGATGATGCTGAAGTTGGACACACTGAACTTTGAGGCACATGACTAGATGTGATGCACGCCTTTCGGAAAGGGAACGAAGAAGAGGAAGAAATGTGTACATTGGACTTGAGGGTGTGACAAGGATACGCAGTAAATGGTTCACACTTTGCTTGCAATGTAGGTCAACGGATCTTTAAAGAAAGAACAAATCAATCTCAGGAAGACCGAGACCTTACAATGAGACCGAAACATAGTAATCTCACAATGAGACCTAAACCTCAGCTAAGGTCTCGTACCGCCTTAGGAGCCACTCCGCAAGGTAAGAACAGGGCACTCAAGCTGGGGCGCTACAGATGGGTGGAAACAGCAAAGTAGCAATCACTCGGACCAGAAATGTCATCTGAAGTAGAAACTCTGCAGTCAAGCGCCGGCAACGATCGCTTGTGGTGGAATAGTACGTCTTGCAAGGACCACGTCACGCAGCGATAGCCAGGGCTAGGGAGTGGGGATTTTAATAGAATTTGTTCTGTGGAATAGATGGCTTCCGCTGGGAGCATGCAGGAGAGCATATCCGCAAGCCGTGAAAGGGGTTCGATGAAAGCAACATGGGAGCAACAACGTTTACTGACTGGGTCATAGCTAGCCAACAAGGCAGAGGCGAAGACTGAGGCAAACTGCCGAGGGAAGAATCTGGTTTTCCCGTGATCAGTTACGGAGTTCTCCTTCGTGAGACCCGGGTTCGAATCTTCGGTAAGGTGTGAACTTTTTTATGTCGGGGGAAAAATGAAAATCCTAACCTGCACAGTTCGCGGTGACTGCAATAGCCAGGCAGCCTTAATTCACCAGGCTCAAGATCCCTCTGCCCCACACTGCAAGGTATTATATAAGTAGATAATAGACAGTTACGGTGCAGTGTCAACGCTGGAAGATGCACCGGGTATCGTATATGTGCCCTGCGATTGTGGGATGGCTTCTGGGCAGTCACACTGGGCGATGTCAATAAGTGAAATGTACGATCACGAACGTCGCGAAAGTGAATACTCACGACAGGAGAAAAACGTCCGGGAGTCATGACCTGGACGGGCCCACTCCATGAGAGTGTCAAGAAGATAAACGGGCCGAAACATTCGACGAGGGGGTAACGGCTTCTTACGATCAGATGCCTCATGTCATGCTTGCTCCGCGGCAGAGTTTTTGCCACTGTTTAAATTGATATCAACTACTGGTCTGCATCTTTTACATTGAACTTTCTCACTAATAAACAGGTGCAAGATTCCATCAGTGGCTTAAATGACACAGCAGACGTAATAATAAATATTACCGACACTAATCAGCCACCAGTTTGTGACAATCCTGGACAAGTAAGGATCAACTCCAACCTGACACGTGACAGTGTCATTACCAGGATCTCTTGTAATGATTCAGACATTACAGAGCAATTCAAGAATTTGTCTTACAGTATATCTACAGGTAATGAACAAATATTTATCTCAAATTTTGTTTCGGCAAGTGAAACATTCAGTTATTCTGGAGATTTGTGAAAATCTAGAGATGGTGCAGAGGGACTGGTGTGCCAACATCAGGGTTTATACTGACCAAGCCCTCTGATTGGGAACCACTGACGCGTAGCCACTAGATGCTCTCCTGGTGGTCATGAATAAAATAAAGTTAGTTGCATATCCATTACAGGACGTAGCAATCAACCCCAACATATGGCTCTTGTCTCGCACAATGACAAGTCTTTTGTCAAGAGGATCACACAAAGCATGAACTCCGTAGCTGCAGCAATGACCCCCATGAGTCTGGAAATATTGCACTCGTGGTCGAAATGATGCAGTCCGAGAAACAAACCCTTTACCTTCAGAGCACAAGGAGATGGCTCAGCCACTTCGTCACAGTTAAAAAGTTACTTGCATATCTTTTACAGGAAGTAGCTGTCAACCCCAGCATTTTTTGGCTGTTCGTGATTCCTGTGCAAGTTTACGTTCATAAATTTGGCATTGATTTCTGAACAACCGGTACCCATACTATTTCATAAAAAACCAACATAAGGCGGTATCTTGCCAAATCTGGCGCAGTATACGGGATTACGAACTGCGTCTGTAACCATTTCGCCACGGAGCCAGTCATGAATGTGAATCTGCAGAAAGGTGGATTTTAAACTTGACGTGGCCATCCAGGTGAACCCAGTCAAATATGAGTACCAGAAAGTGCCTTGGGAAGTCAAGGTCATGATGTGAGACTGACCACATCACCCACGTACTTCCGAGAGGTCTATAAAAGTAGTCCCCTAGCACCATGTAGCCAGTGGGCCTTCATCATCATCATGTGCCTTGCCGATAAGCGTTGGAGACATGTTTCGCCATCTAACACGATCACCAGAGTCGTGGATCAGCTTTGTGTTCTAGTCTCGACCATACCACTTGGCCAAGCCATCCAGGTATTTACTTCTCTGCCTTTCCCTTGTTCTTTTTCCCTCAATCTTGCCAGTTATCACCAAGTTCTCTAATTTATTTCTTCTCATAACGTGACCAAAAAATTGTGTCAGTCTACGTCTAATTTCTCT
The DNA here is from genome assembly GCA_963921405.1 of Cepaea hortensis. Classification (NCBI taxonomy): domain Eukaryota; kingdom Metazoa; phylum Mollusca; class Gastropoda; order Stylommatophora; family Helicidae; genus Cepaea; species Cepaea hortensis. The sequence continues at coordinate 10,817,790 of OY992886.1, read as the reverse complement.
AGTCAGTTTACGGTTTTCATTTGTTTCTTATTGGACTTGGTCATTTATTTTTCTGTCTGTCCGTGGTATTCATTGTATTTTCGTCAGAAAACACACTTCCAACGAGCATTTTATAATTTTCAGCTTGTCTGCTCATTGTCCACGCTTCACATCCATACAAAAGCACAAGTTCTATATAGCACCTCAACACTCTTTTTCTCGTAGCAATTGACATATCTTTATTAGTCAGTATATTTTCCATCTTGCAAAAGCTTACCTTCGCCATGACAATTCTTGTTCTAATCTCCTCAATACATCTCCCATCAGATGTTATGACTTTTCCGAGATAACTGTCTACTTTATCGAAAGCCTTTGTGCAGTCAATAAAGCAAAGATGTTGGTCTTTATTTACTTCTACCATCATTACCATGTCTCAAATTCAATCACACTATAAACATTCTGTTGTGGGTATGTTATTTTTTTTTTTTTTTTAATTTTCGACTTACTCTGTACAATTCCAACTGTTGCGGGAATTTTATTATCTGCAGTGTGCATACAGGACCTACTACTTTTGGCCATTATATGATAATGTTAGACATTCCATCTGCTGTCTAGAAATCAAGTGGAATGTGACATCAGGTACTTTATCATGCTGGTGCGGTGGGAAATGAGCAGGCAGAGAGTTTGGTTGGTGTGATGTACTGGTGCATGATCAGACAGACATGCCCGTGTCCTTTGTGATTGTGTGTGTATTGTGGTTGAACAGATGGATCATCATGGCCTGGAGAGAGTGGTGCTACAGGGAGTGACCAGAGGATCTGACCGACACTCACGCTTCGAGGAAAGGCTAGACGAACACATAATCAGATTGCTACTGGTACCACCAGTATTGGGACTCTTCACTGGCTGTTGAAGATGAGGACGGAGCACGTATGGGAATTTCCCGAGTGCTGTGATGTCGGTTCTTGACTCAACTGACTCTTTCCAGACTTCTTCTAAGACATTGACTCTAACTTCGGTTATTTGAGATCGCTGTCCCTCTTTGGCATGTCAGTTGCTGTGTATTGTTTTTTAAAACTTAAATCTAGAGTGGGTGTCTGTGTGCTTACGGGTATAAACAGTTTCACAACTTCCATTCATACCAAGTCAAGGGTTCATAATCAGCCGCACACCATTTGAAACCAGACTTCCTTGTGTTCAATGGTGTGAAAATTGTTTGTTCATAAAGCAATGGCAACGTTCTGAACATAAAAATTGTCTTGTAGATGATCACCTTGTGCCACATATATTGAAAGGCAGGAGATCAAATGCTTCGGCCATCTCATTAGAGTGCAACGCAATCAACTACCAGCACTGGCACTGTATCACAGAAGATATTATACAAGAGGAAGAGCATGCCTGAGAAGAAATGGGTTTATGACACCAAAGACACTGTACAGTCACATAAAATGATACTATCCAGTGCCTCAATTGGGCACTGGAATGTCAACTATTCCTCCCCAAGGCGCTTGACCCTAAAAATGGATGAAGGTAATGATGACCACAAATATTGAAATATTACATGATTTGAACATTAAAGAAAACTTGTTCATAAGCAGCTTAGAAACTGAACCACTTCGGCCATATTAAACGTCATTGTGGTTGGTGAGAACTGTGATGGAAGGCATGGATCCTGGTAGAAGAGGCGGGGTTACTGGTAAAAGAGGCGTGGTTCCTGGTAGAAGAGGCGTGGTTACTGGTAGAAGAGGTGGGGTTCCTGGTAGAAGAGGCGGGGTTCCTGGTAGAAGAGGCGGGGTTACTGGTAGAAGCCGCTTAGTTCCTGGTAGAAGAGGCATTGTTACTGGTAGAAGAGGCGTGGTTACTGGTAGAAGGGCGTGGTTCCTGGTATAAGAGGCATGGTTCCTGGTAGAAGAGGGGTGGTTCCTGGTAGAAGAGGGGTGGTTCCTGGTAGAAGAGGCATGGTTCCTGGTAGAAGAGGGGTGGTTCCTGGTAGAAGAGGGGTGGTTCCTGGTAGAAGAGGCATGGTTCCTGGTAGAAGAGGGGTGGTTCCTGGTAGAAGAGGGGTGGTTCCTGGTAGAAGAGGCGTGGTTCCTGGTAGAAGAGGCATGGTTCCTGGTAGAAGAGGGGTGGTTCCTGGTAGAAGATGTGTGGTTCCTGGTAGAAGAGTGTGGTTCCTGGTAGAAGAGGGGTAGTTCCTGGTAGAAGAGGGGTAGTTCCTGGTAGAAGAGGGGTGGTTCCTGGTAGAAGAGGCATGGTTCCTGGTAGAAGAGGTGTGGTTCCTGGTAGAAGAGGGGTGGTTCCTGGTAGAAGAGGGGTGGTTCCTGGTAGAAGAGGGGTGGTTCCTGGTAGAAGAGGGGTGGTTCCTGGTAGAAGAGGCTGGGGTTCCTGGTAGAAGAGGCGTGGTTCCTGGTAGAAGAGGCATGGTTCCTGGTAGAAGAGGTGTGGTTCCTGGTAGTAGAGGGGTGGTTCCTGGTAGAAGAGGGGTGGTTACTGGTAGAAGAGGGGTCGTTGCTAGTAGAAGAGGTGTGGTTCCTGGTAGAAGAGGCATGGTTCCTGGTAGAAGAGGGGTGGTTCCTGGTAGAAGAGGGGTGGTTCTTGGTAGAAAAGGGGTGGTTGTTAGTAGAAGAGGTGTGGTTCCTGGTAGAAGAGGGGTGGTTCCAGGTAGAAGAGGGGTGGTTCCTGGTAGAAGAGAGGTGGTTCCTGGTAGAAGAGGGGTGGTTCCTGGTTGAAGAGACAGGGGTAGACCAGCACGAAGATGGATACGGGACATTACAAACATCTTGGGCATGGGAATTCATGAGGCCAAATAATTCTGGGGTTGATTGCAACTGTCTGTAAAGGACAGGCAACTAACTTTTTAAACGTAATAGTTGTCTTCTAGAGTTATTTGTGAATCGATGGTTGCGTTTTGCTTGATCAACAGTGCCAGGCACAGTGGTACTTGGTGTCAGGAACAATAAGGAGATCGTTCTACTGGAAGTCCTGCCAGCTGGGGTGACCTTTGTGTCTGTTGTCATCAATGTGTCAGATATCAACTTGTCCACTTTGGTACAGTTTAACATTACTATAACTGGTGAGTAAGGCTTGAGACAGTGAGAGAGAGAGAGAGAGAGAGAGAGAGAGAGAGAGAGAGAGAGAGAGAGAGAGAGAGAGAGAGAGAGAGAGAGAGAGAGAGAACACAAGAACGAGATACTATAACTGGTGAGTAAGGCTTGAGACAGGGAGAGATAGAGAGAGAACAAAAGAACGATCGTACTTCATTTTCAAAGGGTAACAAATTGGACACGCAGGCCCGTCTTACATTCATAGGAGAAAAAAAAAACATTGTCAAATGAATGTTGTAACCATAAACAATGCATATTACCATGGTATGAGACAGGCAGACACGTACACACGCACATTCGTAAAAGTACACATACCTGTATACATACTAACATCATTTGCAAAAACTTACAGTTTTGCACTCACTCAATAACACACAAATACACACTCCCTCGCATATACATATTCTCAATCACAGTCACAAACTCAATGACAAATGAGAGAGTGGGAGAGAGACAGAACGAACGAACGAACGAACGAACAGACTTTATTTTCAAAGGGTAACAAATTGGGCACGCAGGCCCGTCTTACATTCGGCCCTTCCAATCATTCATCTTTCTTTCATCAACAGTGCATAGGAAAAAAACATTGTCACATGAATTTTGTAAACATAAACAATGCATATTACTATGTTATGAGACACATCCACCACCCACCCACACATCCCCCCATTCACTCCAACTTCCCCACCGAACCACACACACATACAATACATTCCCCCACCCATCCACCACACCCCTACACCTACACATCTCCCCACCCACACACACCTCTCACCCACCACACATCCCATCCACCCACACCCCAAGCACACATACATTCAATAACCCACACATTCCCCACCTACACACATCTCCCCACCCACTCACATATCCTCTACCCGTCCCATTTCCCACCAACAATCACTCACCCAATATCCTCCTCCACCCACACACCTCCAACCACCCAACCAAACACACATTCCTCAGCCACACACATGTCTCCCCGTCAACTCACATATTCCGCACCTACCCACACACAAATTCCGCACTCACCCACATAATCTCCCATCTCCCCCAGCCCACTCACAGATCCCGAGCCCGCACCTACAAACATCCCCCACCATCTCCTAACCTGCACACACTCACCCACCCACATATCCTCTACCCACCCACACATCCTCTACCCACCCATCCCCCAACCAAACATCCCTTAACCACACACCCTTACTCATATACAATCACCCACCCACACATCCTCTACCCAACCACACATCATCCACCCAACCACACATCCTCCATCCACCCATTACCCCAGCCACACACCCCTACCCATATACACACACATCCCCACCCACGCACAATCTCCCCACCCATACAAACATCCCTCACACACATCCCCACCCACCAACACATTCCCCATTCACAAACACACATCCCCACCCACCAACACATTCCCCATTCACAAACACACACCTCCCATCCACGCACACACAACCCATACATTCATCCCTTCACACATCCCTAGACACACGTATTTATCCCTCAACTACTAACACCCACACATCCCTTACCCACTCATCAACACATACATCTCCTATCTACCCACCCACACTCACACATCCCAACCACCCATCTAAGCACACATTCACCCACCCACAAACCCAACCACACCTTCACCCACCCACACAAACATCATTTAACCACACCCAGCTCCCCTCCCACACAATACCACACCCACACACATCCCAAAGACACATCCCTCACCCACACACACATCTATCCACACATCTCCTACCCATCCACACATCCCCCAACTACAATCAACCTCACTACCCACACATACATCCTTCATTCAGCCACACACACCCCACCCAGCCAGACATATTCCCCACCCACACACACATCTCCAAATCAATCACCCACACCCATCACGCACCCCTCCCCCAACCCACACACCCCCACACACATTCACCCACACATCTCTCACCCACACACACTCCCCACCCATCCACCCAAACATCCCACACCCATACACATCCCTCACCCACACACACATCCCCAAACCCACAACCACCCCCACCTGCACACATCTCCCACCCACCACATATCCCCACACTTACCCCCACCCATCCCATAACCCACCATCAATCATCCACCAACATATCCTCCTCCACCCACTCACCCACAACCACCTACACAAACACACATCCCCACCCACAAACACATCTCCCCATACACCCATACATCTCGCACGCACCCACACACAATCCCCCACCCACCCACACACAATCCCCCACCCACCCACACAAACCCACCCCTCCCACCCACACATCCTGAGCCCACCCACACACATCACGAATCCACCCACACACACATCCCCCGATCCCCCAACCTACTATTATGATCAAACTCCCACACTTTACACACACATACAGTGACGATTGTCGTGAGCATTGTCGCAAAATTGTAAAGAAAATGGAGAAAAATTGTACATATACATTTTGTAACTTAAAAATTAGTGATGGAGAGAGAGAGAGAGAGAGAGAGAGAGAGAGAGAGAGAGAGAGAGAGAGAGAGAGAGAGAGAGAGAACACAGAGATATAGAGTGTATGTGTGTGTGAGTGAGGTGAGAGAGTGAGAGAATACAATTACATAAAACAGGACGTTGTGGCAACTAGCCGTCATCAGCAAACAGATACTAACACAAAACACAGCATATAAACATGGATAAGATACTACAATGACTACATTAAGACATTAAAAACAGGATGTGAAGAATAGAAAGATGGAAAAAGAGAACAATGAAAAGAAAATGAAAAAAAAAATATTGCTACTTATCTCAGACACAAACAATAGATTGCACAATTTATTGCCTGACATATTTCGCTGCATCTCATCAAGTGCATACTGCAGAAATGCAGACGAGATGCAATGAAAAATGTCAGGCTAACAATCGTACAATCTACTGTTTGTGTCTTCGTTATGCAAAACGAACTGGTATCGGAATCGCAGACTGTGATATGTGTGAACTGTCAGAATACATCCTTCACGACTGTCACATGTGTTACTAGTTGTGCCTAAAACATGGGCTCATGGCAGAAAACATCCACTCAAAGCCATTTGGGAGTCTCAGCTAGCTCTCTTGAACAGGAACACATATCCAGAAGACTGGACTTCTTGTGAAGACATTCTAGAATAAATGAAAATAAGAAGAAGAAAAGGAGGAGAAGGAAGAAGATGAAGATGAACTGGAGGGGAAGATGAAGTGAAAACAAGAATAAGAAGAAGATGAGAAGGGAGAAGAAAAAGTTTTAAGAACAGGAGGAGGTGAAGAAGAGAAAACAAGAATAAAAGGAAGAAGAATAAAACGAAGATGAACATGAAGAGAAGAAAACGGGAAGACGAAGCAGGAATATGATGATGAGCAGTGAGGGAAGAATAAAGGAAAATAAGAAGAAGAAGGGGAAAAAAAAAACAAGAGGAAGATGAAGAACAGAATGGGTAAAAGAAGAAGACGGCAAACGTACTAACAAAAACACAGACATGATCTACGACCATCTGGTGATCAGGCGAAACATGACCGCACACGCTTATCAGCATTAGCACATGATGATAATGATAGTGATAATATTGCAAGTGTATGTTTCTATGTACCATGCTCTACTACCACTTCTGCCTTTTGCCCTTATTCCCTTGTGGATACAGGTTAAGGCCTGAAGGGTCGCAAGTGACACTAGATTCCCCTGCATAGGATCACAACTGAGAGCAACCAGTGAGACTGAAATGGGATGTTGAAGAGAAGAATGTAGTGGATAGCGATGGCAGAGATGATAATCATGCAATGGATGTGGATTGAAGTTGTGTTTGAGGATGAAGTTCAAATGGTTTGGTCATCTTGTTAGAATGCAACACTGGCAACTACCAGCACTGGCCCTATGTCAAAACAGACCTGCTACCAGAGCAAGAGGACGCCCGAGAAGAAAATAGATTGACGACATAAAAGACACGGAATGACACTATCCAATCTCACCCATCGAGCTCTGGAACGCCGACTGTACCTCCCATGACGTTTGGCGGGTAGAAGACGATGATGATGATTGGCTGGCCTCCGGGAGAAATACTGAGGTTGAGCTAGGGATACACGATGCTATGTTCTACTTCTTCCTTACGTTCGCTTGAAATTTGTTTATATCTGCACTGTTATCTCTTGTTTGAATTTCTTTGATACTACCTATAAATTATGACCTTTTCCATGAAGACACAAATCATTGACCACGGACGGCCATAAGTAACTGAATAAGGAACCCAATTTGGCACTAGTAGGAAGTGTCATGGTAGAGGATAAAGCAAGGCATGAGTAACCAGCTGGCCACTGGAACCAAGAAATCCATTCTATGTGACGTCATCCAAGGGGATTGGAGCACGTATTGACCTGTCCCGAGCGATGTCACTCATGTCTTGGATGACAAAGTCTGACACATTATCCACCTAAAGTACTAACGTTGATTTCATCGCACCATGTTTTCCCCATATAGCTCTGTGCGTTCTCGCACAACAGCAAGCATCTTGTCAAGAGCATGACACGAAGCATGAACTCCGTAGCTGCAGCAATGAAACCCCCCCCCCCCCCCCAGGAGTCTGGAAATATTGCATTCGTTGTCGAATGACGCAGTCCGGAAAAAAAAAAAACCAATTCACTTCAGAGCACGAGGCAGATGGCTTAACAATTTCGTCACAGAGCCCCCCCCCCCCCCCTACACTATCCCCCTATGGAGCATAGGTTCTCAATGACCATCACCACCCAAACTTCTTATATTATGATAGCTCATGTAGTTTCTTCAATTTCTTTCTCACATTACTCATCTCATACTTACATATAAACAATCAACATTCCCTACTAGTAATCGTGTGCCCCAAGGAGGTAACAGAGTTTGGACTCGTCTTCCCGGAAACCCCGGTGAATTCTGTGATCAACATCAGCTGTCCTACTAGATACTCAGGTAACATATCTGTGTTGTTTGTCCTAGCTAGTTGCATGTCCTTCACAGGACGTCACAGTCAACCCCAGCATGCTTTTGTTACTTGTGATTTACTAGGCAATTTTTACATTCAGTATTTTCACATTGTTTCCTGAATGACTGACGCTTCATGCCATCGAAATCAACGCAAAGCGGTCTGCTTACAGATCGTCGGCAGCTGATTTTGAACCCTCAACTTGGTGTGTCGGGAAATTGTGAAATGTGTTCACTATCCCTAAGCCACACTGCCGGCTGTCTCTCTAGACCCAGAGAATATAATAAATGTTTGGTCCTTGTTGCCTACCTTCTAAAGAACTTGACTTCTGTGTTTGTGGGTATGGGTTGGGGTAAGAACAAACAGCTGGAAGAAGGAATGAATGTCATCTAACTCTGGGTGCGTTTAGGAACGAGATTAAGGTTTACGGTTGGTAGTACTAAGTAGTTGCTCTAACCACTACTGGTTTTCTTTCTGTTGAAAGGTATAGTGTCCAGACACTGCAACATGAATCAGACCTGGGATACGTTCAACTACAACAGATGCAGACGGAAAGATCTTGCGAATGCAACTGCTTTGGTAATACCGTAATTGGGTTTTAGATAGATTTAATATTTTAACAAACATTGTGTGCATAATAGATTTAGTAGTTGAACAACTATTGTGTGCATTGCAGAGTTAGTAGTTGAACAAACATTGTGTGCATAGTACATAGTACATATAATAGTAGAGCAAACAGTGTGTTAATATAGGAAATAAAAATAGTTAGGTACTTGTAACTCCTGCGAAAAAGTGGAGATACAAAACTCAGACATAGGGTGTATACCTTACAATGAACTCCACTACGGCAATCGTAAATCACAGAGAGGGGGTGGGGGTGTGTAGGAGAGAGAGAGAGAGAGAGAGAGAGAGAGAGAGAGAGAGAGAGAGAGAGAAAAAGAGAGAGAGAGAGAGTCAGTGATGATATCCAAACAAATAATAAAATGAAAATAAGTATACTACCACACAACAAATCGATGTTTCGATTATACTAAATTTCCCTGGGAACAACAATAATAGATCTAAAGAAGAACATGAATTAAGAAAATTTAATAATATTAAAACACAGACAGAAAAAGTTAAGTTTATTTTATTGTGTGCATATCATAGTTAGCAGTTTAACAAATATTGTGTTTATAGTAGATATAATAGTTGAACAAAAATTGTTCACAAAGTCATAGAGCAATCTGTTTAATTTAGACAAAGCAAATGAGGATGTTGGCAAACCCCTAAATTATTGGAAAGTATTGGGCTAACCTATTAATAGCACTCATAAAGGAAACAATGGTAATACAGTGCCTAGCTTGTTTGCCTGTTGGCCTGATGTTCAAATATCTCTGAGATGTGGATTGAAGAAAAAAAAATCTGACTTGAACTCTGAGGTCATCCCAGTCTAAAACGGGTGTCAGGAAATGCTCAGGGTAGTAAAGGCAGCCGATGTGATATCAGGCACATTGCCCTTTGAGTTCCAAATAAGTCAATAATGAGATGGGGTCAACACCATATTCCCGATGTATCCCAAGGAATGGAACAGGGGCCTTCTACTCTTTTTACCCAACACTCTTAGTGGTGAAGTGCTTAAACTGTCTGCCTCGTGCTCTGAAAGTTGTGGGTTCAATTCTGGACTCGGTCATTCTGTTTATGAGAGTTTTTTTTCTCTGAGACTTCTGGGGGTCGTCGCTGGAGCTATGGAATTCACGCTTTGTGCAACGCTTTCGGCAGGTCGCCTTGCGGATAGAGGCTGAGCCATATGGGATAAAACACGGTGCAGTGAAGTTGAACCATTCTCCTCTAAACTACTTAATAAAAGTCTCTTAAAAGTCAACAGGGTCAGCATCATTGCATCGGGTTGTTATTTCTATTGTCCAGTCTCTTTCTGCAGCGCAGAAAGCGTCACACAAAGCACAAACTCCTTAGCTCCAGCGACGATCCCCAAGAGTCTCCTAAATAATGCACCCGTGAACGAAAGGACACGGCCCAGAATCGAACCCACAACCGTCGGAGCCCGAGTCAGATAAACTACTTCAAACTCATAGATAAGAGAATAGGCCATTATTTTTTTTTTCACTGGCTGGCTTTGAACTCAAGCCTCGTCCATAAACACTACTTTTAGTAGCACTGGACTGAATTGTGCGCGTGGATTAGCTTTTTCTATTACCACTGTCCCTCGCCATCAGGCGAACCATCCGGATTCAGAGGTACTTGTAATTTATTCCCCCAAGTCAAGGACGAAAAGTCAACAATCTTATCCTCAATATCAGCACGCCGGATGTTTAAGAACGCTCGTTCTTGTCCATTCGGCCATGCTGACCTGATTAGTACATTAGGACAGAAGCAAATATCAGAGATCCTACTGGAGAACAGAAGAAATCACTTGTGTATCCATTAAATAAAATAATTGTCTGTGTTCATCCTTACATAGGTTACATTTGGAGTCATTTTATTGGTAATTATTTAATTATATTTGAATTGCAGTTTTATTTCCTTGTTTCACTTACATTTTAAATATTTTTTTTCTGTTTTGCTGTTTTTGTGTGTGTGCTTTGAACAGTTACTAGCTGAAGATACAATGACAGATAAAAGTGATTTAAGTTGCAATTATAGATGAAATAACATATTTACGATACAATGACAGATGAAACAACATATTTAAGATACTATGACGGATGAAACAACATATTTAAGATACTATGACGGATGAAACACCATATATAAGAAGACATGAGTTTGGATTTAAGTTTGGGTTTGGGTAGGAAGGGACATATGAGAGGAAGTATAAGACATGTTTAATACCAACGAGCTGTTGGAACGATCTGCTGTTTGCTGCCAGTGAAGAAATGAATTGGAGAACTTGGTGACAACTGGCAAGATCGAAGGGAACAGACCAAGGGGAAGACCGAGAAAAAATACCTAGATGGCTTGACCACATGGCATGGTCGAGACAGGAACACTGAGCTGATGCACGACTCTGGTGATCGAGTGAAACGGCGAGTCATGACTGCCCACGCTTTCTGGCATGGCACATGATGGATGGATGGATGGAATGAGCACCCATGAACTTGCACAGTGTGTTGTTAAATCGATTCTTAAATCAATCGATTAGTTTATTTGTGCTGTGAGTTTATTATTTTACGGTTCACAATTATATGCAATTGTTTTTTACTTTTATTTTTTTATTTTTCAATAAAAATAATTATTTCCCCACTTTTATTTACATTGTTTGTTTAGAAGATAGTTTGTTTCTACGAAATGAGACCTAATCTCCTGCTCAAAGTTTCAGTGGCCTCTTTTCCAGTTTGATATTTAAACCTAAGTTTAACAAATTATTGTCTAATGAAATTTGCAGTTGGTTCATTTGAAAGCCAACGCCAGCCAAATCTCACCCGAGGAAGCTACAGCCGCTGTGAAATCTGTGGCGGATCTGCTAGCCGAAAGTCTGGCCAATGATGGCATTGTTTTGTCGGGGGATATACAGCAAATGGTCTCGTTGCTAAGCGACGTTGGGGAGGTGATGGAACTTTATAAGACTGCCAGTTTGGGCGATGAAACTTTGAAGGTAAGTTATGGGTACTTTTGCCTTAATTCACCCCAAACAAACGTCACCAGCTATATTTAGGGTCACCAGCTATATTTAGTACTGCCGGTGATCTCCTCTGTGTTCGGGTACAGTGCGTGTCAGTGCGTTTCAATTGCCCCACAGTGTTTCTTTGGTTTTGGCAACCGCTTCTCTGTGAGTGTGTGTGTGTGTGTATGTGTGTGTGTGGGTGTGTGTGTGTGTGTCATCATGAGTTTTCTGTAACTGGCAGCAGCAGCTGTCAACGACAAGCCAGAGTAGCGTTGCTTTTTCTGCAGCATCATGGCATCTGACATTCTGCTAGACGCTGTTCTCATAATCATGTCATCATGACGGAGCGCTTATGGGAATGTCCCGAATGCTGTGATGTCGGTTCCTAAATCAATCAATCAATCATGTCATCATGGTGCTATCGACTATCGCTGACTGAGCGTCAGGACAGATGGAGATGCCGACGACATTCACCATGTATGTCGGCAGGACATCCTCCCGCTGAGACAAGGCCACATGGCTGCAAGGCTCGCGTCTCCCGTACAGACAGATCATCATCATTCTTTTCGTATACTGCTGGTCTCAAGAGTTGACAAGCATTTCATTTGGCCAGTTACAGTTGGGGGGATGTCGCCGAGAGCAACTGTTGCACGCCGATAAAATTGCGCACCGAGCTACGGCGCAACACAGGGAACCCCTGGATGTGACGTCATACCCTGGGATTCCGTTTGTTTGGGGTGAATTAGGGCAAAAGTACCAAGTTATGTGTAAACATAGTTGTGCCACAAGAAAAGTGTACACACATCATCATCGTTAAATGTTCAAGGTCGGTTTAAGGCAAAAGGACTAACTTCATTACACCGGATTATATCCCATATTGCTTGGTCTTTTTCCACAAAGCGACCTGCTGACAGCACGGAGAGCACAAACTCTGTTGTTCTAGTGATAATCCCCCAGCGGTCTCTGAAAAAACAGCACTCATACACCGAATGATGGAATCGAAAAAGAAATACATGACCTTGTAGTGAAAGGCAGTCAACTTGGCCATTCTGCCACAGAGACACTACAAACCATCCTTCTCCACATTTTAATGATACTTCTCCAAATTATGATCATATTTCTCCAAATTTTAATCATATTTTTCCATATTTGAAGCATCCTTCTCCAAATTTCAAGTGTAGTAAGGCACATGACTATTTTGCCACAAAGACACACTGACTGCATTATTATCATCATCATTATAATCATTGTCATCAAATACCTTATTTACTAATATAGCAAATCATGCTTCACTAACTTTCTAGCAATGCATATGAATTCATTTGTCGAACATATTTTATGGTAAAATACGCATATTTTAAACCCATTCATCATGTGCCATGCCGATTAGCGTGGGTGGTCATGTTTAGCCACCTCACTCGATCACCAGAGTCGTGGATCAGCTCCGTGTTTCTGTCTCGACTATGCCACGTGGCCAAGCCATCCAGGTATTTACTTCTCGGGCTTCCCCTTGGTCTCTTCCCTTTGATCTTGTCAGTTGTCACCAAGTCCTCCAATTTATTTCTTCTCATAATATGCCCAAAAACTTTTGACTGTCTACATCTAATGACTCTAATCAGTTTACAATCTTCATTTGTTTCTTGAAGGACTTGCTCATTGGTTTTTCTGTATGTCCATGTCTCTGCATTTTCCTCAGAAACCACATTTTCACAGCCATCAGATGTTTTTAAGCTTGACTGCTTATTGTCCACGTTTCACATCCATACAAATGTACAGGTTCTATGTAGCACTTCAACACTCTTTGTCTCGTTTCAATTGATATCTTTTTATTGGTCAGTATGTTTTTCATCTTGCAAAAGGCTATCTTTGCAATAGCAATTCTTGTTCTAATCTCTTCAAGGCATCTCCCATCAGATGTTATGATTCTTCCGAGATAACTGTACCAATTAACTGTGACATTTCCTTCTTTCCAGTGACGACCATAATATGTGTCTTCTTACTATTCAATTCTAACCCTAGTTGCTCACCGTGCAACAGCTGCATCTACTAAATGTTGCAGATCCTGTTCATTGTCTGCAATCAAGACTGTATCATCTGCATATCTAATATTATTGATGCATCGTCCCCAAATGTTGATTCCTTCTAAATCTATATTTCTGAAAATATTTTCACTGTACAAGGAAAAAAGGTCTGCAGCTTTTTCATCAATTTTGCATATTTTATGTGAAAATAAATCAAAAGCATTATCGAAACATAATGGTTTTCAGCAAAGAGAAGGCCAAAGGTAAATACCTGGATGTCTTACTCACATGGCATAATCGGGAAAGGAATGCAGACCTGATCCGCGACTGGGGGTTGTGTAAGCTGGCAACCCATGACAACCCATCTTAATGACATGGAACATGATAATGATGATGAAATATTTTATTTATCGAACCTTGATCATTCTTTGTGAACCTAGATTTCGGTGGCATTCGTCCCAGCTATTGATTCTTAGTGCTTGACTCCTCGCCATATAACCATTGTGGTACATCTTGCTAGGCTGTATCCCGACCATATCTTGATGTTGTCTGTCCATTTGTATCTTTGACACCCTCCAGCTGTTTTGCTGAAACTTTCACCTCCATTTTGATTCCCAGTAGTGTCATGTGATGTGACTAAAGTACTGGATCATGTGATGTGACTAAAGTACTGGATCATGTGATGTGACTAAAGTACTGGATCATGTGATGTGACTAAAGTACTGGATCATGTGCTCTTGTCTTGATTATTCTACTTAGTCTAGCCATTCAGGTGGTTATCTCTCTGTCTTCCCCTTGCACTGTTCTCAACAATTTTGTCACTTTTCACCAAATTTTCAAGTTCTTTTCTCTCCTTAACGTGCCAACAAAAATCTTGACTACCTGCATCTAATTTCTCTAATAAATGTATGGTTTTAATTTGTTTTTTTGTTTTGTTTGTAGAACGTTATCATTAATTTCCTATCATCCCGCAGAATTATTTGCATTGTCCTCGGAAGCCACATTTACAATACCACCAGATATAAAGTATAGAGCACACGTCTCACTCTATGAGTCAATTTTAAGTAAACAAATAATTTCTTTTGTTTTCTGAAATTTGAACAGATCATCATCATCATCATGATCCCTGCCAATTGTTGTAAGCATTAATACATCCCTACAGATCTGCCTTTTGTGTTCTGTATCAGTTCTGTATCAGATTCTACATGTATGGACAGATTATGTGAAAGACCTGTATAATGATAACAGAGAGGAACAGTATGCTATTAGATTTAATAATGAAGGACCAGCAATTTTAAAGATGGAGGTTCAAAATGTTCTTAAGCATATGAAAGCTGGCAAGGACCCCGGTGCAGATAACATCACAACAGAAATGATTAAAGCTTTAGAAGAATTTGGTCTAGAGCAAGTCACTAGACTGCTGAACACATTATATGATACTGGAGATATACCTTCTGAATTATGTAATTCTGTATTTATTGCAATCCCAAAGAAATCAGGAACCTTAGAATGTGATCAACATAGAACAATTAGTATAATGAGTCACATCACAAAGATTTTGTTACGAATTATCATGCAAAGAGTGAGGAAGAAAATACAACCTGAAATTGGGGAAGAACAATGTGGTTTTGTAGAAGGAAAGGGTACAGTAAACGCTGTGTATATGCTGCGAACAGTTATTGAACGTGCTTTAGAAGTAAACAAGGATATACATCTTTGCTTTATTGACTACACAAAGGCTTTTGATAGAGTTAGACACGTCAACATTGTGGATATGCTTGCAGATCTACAAATTGATGGGAAAGACATTAGACTTATAAAAAACATATATTGGAAACAACAAGCTGCCATAAGAATTGATAATGAAGTAGGACAATACCAACCTATTAAGAGAGGTGTTAGGCAGGGATGTGTAATGTCTCCAGATCTTTTTTCCCTATACAGTGAAAATATTTTCAGAAATGTAGAAGACCTAAATGGAATCAGCATTGGAGGACGAAACATAAATAACATTAGATATGCAGATGATACAGTATTGATTGCAGACAATGCACAGGATCTGCAACAATTAGTAGACGCTGTGGTTGTACACAGTGAGCAGCTGGGGTTGGAATTAAATTGTAGGAAGACACAGGTTATGGTCGTCACTAGGAAGAACGAAGTACCACAATGTAATATACAAGTAAATGGGAATATTCTTCAACAAGTGAATCGGTTCAATTATCTCGGAACAGTCATAACATCTGATGGCAGATGCCTTGAAGAGATTAGAACAAGAATCGCCATTGCGAAAGTAGCCTTTAGCAAGATGAAAAACATTCTGACCAATAAAATGATGTCAATTGAAACGAGAAAAAGAGTGTTGAGGGGATACATAGAGCCTGTTCTTTTGTATGGATGTGAAACTTGGACAATGTGCAGTCAAGCTGAAAAACATCTGATGGCTGCAGAAATGTGGTTTCTGAGGAAAATGCAAAGAATACCATGGACAGATAGAAAAACCAATGACCAAGTACTACAAGAGACAAATGAAAATCGTAGATTGATTAGAGAAATTAGACGTAGACAGTCAAAACTTTTTGGACATGTTATGAGAAGAAATGGACTGGAGAACTTAGTGACAGCTGGCAAGATCGCAGGGAACAGACCAAGAGGAAGACCGAGAGGAAAATACCTGGATGGCTTGGCCACATGGCATGGACGAGACAGGAACACTGAGCTGATCCACGACTCTGGTGATCGAGTGAAATGGCGAATCATGACCGCCCACGCTTTCCGGCATGGCACATGATTGATTGATTGATTGATCAGTTCTGTTGAACACCTCCATGCCATCATCTCAGTTCATCCAGCATCATTTCTCTTGGCCTGCCTCTTCTGCCATTCATTTTTCTAGTCATCAAGATATTTTCCAATGCCTTTCTTCTCGCTATATGACCAAAGAATTCTGCTTGTTTCTTTCTTATGAAAACATTCAAAGTGTGATAGAAATTAAATAACCATGCCATTGTCTTATAACCTGTCAATATAGTTGTTAAGGATGTCAAGCGTGTTCAGCATGTGACATTACAGTGCAGATGAAGACGGTGATATCATAAGGACAGTTTAAAGATGGCTGCACACTTTTGACACGCACCAAAAAGAGACGCAGCGTTCTGTTATGTGTTTTGTTATCAGTGAAGGGGGTGAAACCTATATAAATTCATCGGCGAAAGCCTGTTAGTCAAGCAAGTGTATGAGTGGAATAGGAAGTTTCAAATCTGCATGACTTCTGCGACAGACTGTTTACGACCGGGTCAGACACGCCGAGTAGTTACCCCATAGTCGATCTTTCTACAGGAATCCAAGCATTTTATTGGTGCTGGAGGACTTACACTGAACGCAGTGACGACATCGAAAAATGATAAATTCATTGTGTACTTTTTCAGAATATATTCACCAAAAAACAACAACAAAAAAACATTTATGATTTTCATTTGAAGCCCCTCGTGGTTGTATGTAATATTCTGCTTTCATTAGCTCATTACTTACACCTTGTTAATTACTCTGGTAGTCCAAGGTATTCTGGAACCACATCTCTGTTAATTACATCTTCTTAATTACTTAAGTGTTACTTAATTGTTAATTACATCTTGTTAATTACTCTGGTAGTCCAGGGTATTCACAATGTTTGTCTCTGGAACCACATCTCTGTTGCCCCTAAGCTCTTTGTAATTTATTTGTTCATGCTCTATGATACCTGCAGATGCAATACTTTTAATTCTTTTTGTAATGTAATAAATGTAATTTATCTCTCTACTGAACAGAGCTTTGCTTCGTCTTCAGACAGCATCATTGGTGCAGATGTGGTTATGTGGCAACAGGCTGTGATAGGAAAAGACGAGGGGGCCAGGATGTTGCAGGCATTGGACAGTATAACTTCAGCCAGTGTACGAAATGCAAGCTTTGATGAAGACCCAGTTGTGAGACAAAACCTAGGTAATGAGGCCATCTGCACTCTTTGTGTGTTCTGAGACAACATCTAAGTAATGAGGCCATTTACACTCTGTGTGTGTTGTGAGACAATACCTAGGTAATTAGGCTATTTGTACACTTTATGTGTTGTGAGAGAATACCTAGGTAATGAGGCCATTTGTACTCTGTGTCTGTTGTGAGGCAACACCTAGGTAATGAGGCTATTTGTACTCTTAATGTGTTGTGAGACAATCTTCTTCTTCTTCTTCAGCGTTCCGAGCCATTGAGGTTCTTTGCTGCAGATACAATCCGTCTCCATTCGTCTCTCTGGTGGACCTTCGCTTGCCAGTCGTTGATTCCAAGTGCTTGTAGGTCTGTACATGTATTATCTCTCCACAGCCATCTTGGTCTACCTCGGGGTCTACGGTCATTTATTTCCTGAGTGTAAGCGAGTTTTGTTTCCCTATTATCTTCCATTCTTTCTATATGCCCCAGCCATTGTAGTCTATTGTGAGACAATACCTAGGTAATTAGGCTATTTGTACACTTTATGTGTTGTGAGACAATACCTAGGTAATGAGGCTAATTGTACACTTTGTGTGATGTGAGACAACACCTAGGTAAATGAGGCTATTTGTACTCTTTGTGTGTTGTGAGGCAATACCTAGGTAATAATGATATTTGTGCTCTTTATGTGTTCTGAGACAATACCTAGGTAATGAGGCTTTGTGTGATATGAGACAACACCTAGGTAAGGAAGTTATTTGCACTCTTTGTGTTTGATTCTCAGCTTGAGAGATTCATTAACAACTGTTGGTGAGCACTCATGGAAGGCACCAGAAAAATGCATAATCAGAGCTCCCATGGAAGACACAGGAAAGATGCATAATCAGAGCTCACATGGAAGACACGGGAAAGATGCATAAGTCAGAACAATAATACCTGTAGAATCTCCATTGTGGAGACGACACTTGATTAGTCGATTGAGCCATTGAAATGTTCCTTATCAGCAATAAACATTGGCTATTCTTCTTTATCTGCTCTTTATCCCCCATTACAGTGCAGGTCCACAACCGAACCATCCTGTCTGTTAATATCCCCTGCAGCTGCCTCATTGTGTTTTCTCGGTATTATTAATTTTTGTCTGTAAATCTCTTCTTCGTGTGTTTTATGCTATTTCGTTTGCCTTATGGTCTCCAGGCAAGAGAGTGTCTAGTTATATTGTCCTCATGTTGTCTCAGCGTGTGTTCTATGTATATTGCAGTGTCAGTGTCTTTTCTTCACCTCTTGGTTTACTGGGATTTGTTTAGTTCTCTCCATGAGCTCTACCTTGGTGATTCTGTCATACCAGTTAATTTCCACTATTCTCCCCATGATATCATCTACGGAATATTTACAGTTTATTTATACGAAGGCTATTCCAAAATCAACCACCGATTGACTGATAACAATAAACCAGTTGCCATAGCAACACCGTCCGTTGCTTGCATAATTCAGTAGTCTTTTAGCTCACTACACATCAACCTACAGTCGTATTTACCGATTTAACATTCCAAGTTTGGTGCTAAATTTCACTTCCTTTGACTTTCACTAACTTCCTAGCGCTATGCTAGCTCCCCTCTTCGTTTGTGTTCTTATTTTATTAATATCTCTGTCGTCTGTACGCCTATTTTTATTAGTTTAGTTTAGTCGACGGTTCAACATCACGGTACACTAGTGTAACCCATAAATGCTCCGTTCTACTCCTAACTCAAGCCTGAGTCAGTAGAATCTCAGCTCTTTGCATGAACTCCATAGCACCGGCGAGGATCCTAAAATACTTTGGGTAGATTTTTAACTAAAGATTTTGCCCGGGCAGCGTTGTTGGCTACTTTTTTCGATTTCCAACTGCCAAGGGACTTTTAACTTACGCAACAATACACACGGGTGTCTGATCTCACTACCCATAAACTAGGGGAAAATTGGTTACTAGAAGTCCACGTGAAAAATCCCGACCCTCACCGGGGCTTGAACCCGAGATCTCCAGCACTCGAGGCGGACACCATACCTCGAGACCGCTCAGCCCTCTCTCGGACTTTGGGAGTCTCCGTGGCCAGGCTGTCTGACTAGAGCTCCGAAGGTTGTGGGTTCAATTCCAGGCCACGTCCTTCAGTTTACGAGAGTATCCCCCCCGGAGACTCCTAGGGGTTGTCGCTGGAGCTACGGAGTTCGTGATTTGTACGAAGCTTTCAGAGTTCTCTGCGGAAAGAGACTGAGCCGTATGGGATAAAAACTCGGTGCAATGAAGTCGACCCTGTCAACTTTTAAGCGACGCCTATTTTTATCTACATTGCATCCCAAATCGGTGTATGATGCCACTTCTTGAAGTGCCGTTTCATTGGTAATAAAAGCAGTCAAAACAAACCTATACATACATATTCTACACTCAAACACATAGTGTAGTTACACACACATGCATACACGAACAAAACACATATACAAAAATGCATATGACATATATGAACCCACCCACAGACTCACACACCACCTCACTCACAAATACACATATATAAAATCACACACAAGTACACACTCCGACATGCACAGAAATAGGTAACTACACACTGACACACAAACATTTACATGGTACTCAAATATTTGCCGTCAGCAAATGACACAATTTTGATACCTCAAATCTAGAATCTCTTCTCCTCCTCTTTTTCCTCTTCCTACTCCTTATTCTTTCCTTTCCCCTTCTTCCTCTTCGTCCTTTTTAAAATTGTATTTTACCTCAAGAACAAGACTCGAATTGTAATGGACAGCAATAGAAATTTCAAAAATATTTTTCACAGCAATAAAAAGAGCGGTCAGTCGGGAGAACATTGTGTTCCCAGACACTGAAGACAGTAGCTACCAGAACTACAGTGGCTGGGTCATAAACTCAAACACCAAAGCTTTCCTGTCCAAGGAAGCATTTCAGTCAATGACAGGTAGTGTGATGTAGTCTGTGGTCTTAGTTCGAATCTGCTCAACCAAAATTGTGTTTTTACATACAGTTTTTGTTATTACGCCCGCTTTGTGGCGAAGAGGCTACGAATGCAATTCGTATCCCGCAATCCGCATTATAAAATAAAAATAAAAAAAAACACACACAGCTGCTGTATGAGTGCCGGTTGTTCAGAAAGTAATGGAAAACTACTGAACATAAACTTGCCAAGAAATCAATCATAAACAGCCAAAAGATGTTGGGGTTGACTGCTACATCATGTAAAGGATATACAAGTATTTCAAGTAACTTTATGTTGTTGTTACATGAGATATAGAAAAATGTAGTTTCAATCTGCTTTAGTAAAGGTTTTTCTTCCATTTATTCATTCAGTAGCATGTCCTATGCAGAACCTCGCTCCCATAACAACCTTCCGGAAAACTTCTCGATCACAAGCAAGATGTCCCGCGTCCGATACATTCATCTGGAGATCATCCGCCACATCCTGCACCCATCTTCTCTTTGGCCTTCCTTTTCCTCTCTTCCCAGGCATATACCCCTTCATTATTGTTCTCCCCAAACTTTCATGACGTTTTAAGTGACCAAAATATTTCACTTTTCTGTTTTATCGTCTTTAATAGCCAACCCTCTTCAATATTTAGCTCCTTAAGTATGGATTCATTTGTTCTTTTCTTTACCCAAGATATTCACTGATTGCCTGCCAAACAAAAAATTGGTCACACCCAAACAGAAATTCAAGGCAGAAAATTTGAAGTAGATGTTTGTCACAATAATGCTTTTAAAATGGTTTAAATGTTAGCAGATGCATTGTATTACATATCAAATTAAAGAGAATTGCACAGGGAACCTGACAGTGTTAATAATTAATTGATAGGTTACAAATATTATGACAATAATGAGAGTTTTAGTAATAACAATTGAAATTAAAGTGTTAAAAATTATGAAAAAAATTCACTTACCAAATCTTTATTTTATATCCGAAGCCGCTAATCCAGTTAAATTTAGTGAATTATATTACACACACCAGTTGTCTTCAAGAATATCACAAGAACTGCTCCATAACATGAATAAAACGCAATGAAATCATAACATTATGAAGTACATCATTTTCACACAAAATGGAAAAGCCATCATATTCTTAGTAAAATTCACTGTTAGATTTTTTTTCAATATTATGACCGCCTTCTACATAATTATCTGAATACTGCACATGTTCGTTTTAGAATCTATCACAAAGTCGTTTACATCACAATAACTATAATATAAAACTGTTTAAAACTGTAATTTTATTAAAATATACGAGGTCAAGAACCAGAAGATATGGTCACTTTGAATTTCGAAATATCAACAAACATTCTCCTAAAAGTTTACACGAAACCATGCCTGTTCTGTGCACACGGAAGCACACGAAAGGAAATAAAATCTTTCGCTTTTGGAGTTTAAATAAGTGAGACACTAGAAAGGTGGACTGGAAAGGAAACACGGATACATTAAACCACTATACATAAGAGTGACTATAAAGTGGCATCTGGGTGTAAAATGTGGGTTACTTGGGCTATCAAGTGGCATCTGGCAGACAATCAGTTAGAACCCGTCTATAATATTTGTATTCAAAGGCATTTATGCGCTGTTCAGCTTATTTACGTATGTTGCAATGGGAAAGATGCATGCTCTTACAAATCTAATTTTTGTAGTTCTATCTGTCCCACTCCATAATTTATTGTTTCTTCCACATAAAGTATTTTGTTTAAATCTCCTATATCAAAGTTGGTTTTTGTTTATAGCATAAAGTTTTTCATGTTTAAATGAAATGTAGATACATTTAGATTGAACCAGTGCTACAAAATTTTTTTAAGTAGTCTTAAAAAAAAAAAATATGAAATCTGGATATTTTTTCTTTAAACTTTTTTTTTTTCGCATATCCTTTACAGGACATTGCAGTCAACACCAGTATTTTTCAGCTGCTGTTGATGACTTGGCAAGTTTTACGTTCAATAGTTTGCCATTGCTTTCTGAACGACCGGCTCACATACCTCCGTAAGTAACTAGTGTGACGCAATCCGCTGCCGAATCTCGCGCAAGTGTGTTTCATACGTGAGTATACGGGATTTCGAACAATGTCCTTAACATCTTCGCAGGGAGACAGGCTGTTTAAACCTGCTTTTTCAAAATTATTATTATTATTATTATTATTTGTTTTCCATTTTAGTGTGTACCTGTTGTGGCAAAATCATTTATTTTTCTTGGGCATACATTTTGTATATTTTCATGAAATCTAGGGCAATTTAGATTGAACCTACTCTACTAAAGTTGTTTGTTTAGGGTAAAGTTATTATATAAAATCTGGAAAAATGTAGTTTCGACTAGCTCTATCAAAGTTGTTTTTTCAGCAAACAATTTTTTCTTTTGCGATACATTCTAGAAATATCTTGGCATATTTGTTGAATCAATATGTCCCGTTGACACTGTAGCAATGGGGGTTACGAATGCAGTTTGTAATCCCGCATACCGCGTTTGAAACACATCTGCAGGCGATGTGCAAGCAGATCACCCTGCGTTGGTTTGCATACAATGGTATGAGTGACAGTCGTTAAGAAAGCAATGGCAAGCAATTGAACGTTAACTTGCCCAGGAATCATAAACGAAGAAGTAGAAAGGAATCTATATGTTGTGGTTTATAAACTGAAGTGATATTGAGGTGCTTCAGTTTCTTAGTTTAAATGTAATTTTAAACGTACTCAGGGGGTGAGCAGTGGCAGAACCATGACTAGCTTTCATCAGTAAACAAGAAGAAAATACGAAATATTAACACCATATAAACAACATATAAAGCACATAGATAACATTACACTGACTACATTAACCCCCCCCCCCCCCCCCCCCCCCCCCCCCCCAAAAAAAAAAAAAAAGAGCAGAGTGAGAAAAATTGTGCGGTGCTTATATAAAATAGTGAATATTCTTAAGAAACAAGTGCTGATAAATACTTCATATTTTATTTCCAAACTAGGTTCAGTCAAATATTCAGTCATTCTTTACAAGAATGTCACAGATAAATTCAAAGTTAACAGTACGCTACAAGATGGGTAAGTTACAAAAATGTGACAGATAAATTCTAAGTTAACAGTGAGTTTGAGGATGAGCAAGTTACAAGAATGTGACAGAAATTCAAAGTTAACAATCAGATTAAGCATGGGTAAGTTACAGGAATGTGACCGAAATTCAAAGTTAACAATGAGTTTCAGGTTGGATAAACTACAAGAATATGAGAAAAATTCAAAGTTAATAATCAGTTTCAGCATGGGTTAGTTACAAGAATGTGACAGAAATTCAAAGTTAACAATGCGTTTCAGCATGAGTAAGTTACAAGAATGTGACATAAATTCAAAGTTAACCATGAGTTTCAGGATGGGTAAGTTACAAGAATTTTACAGAAATTCAAAGTTAACAATGGACTTCAGGATGGGTAAGTTATAAGAATGTGACAGAAATTCAAAGTTAACAGTTATCTTCAGCATGGATAAGTTACAAGAATGTGACAGAGAAATTCAAAGTTAACGGTGAGCTTCTGCTTGGGTATGTTAACAAACATGTGATAGACAAATTCAAAGTTATAAATAAGCTTCAGGGAGGGTAAGTTATAATAATGTGACACATTCATAGTTAACAACAAGCTTCAGGATGGGTAAGTTGTAAGAATGAAACAGAAACTCAAAGATACAAATGACATACAGGATGGGTAAGTTGATAGTTTACATGTTCCAACATCCTGGTTACTTCTTCATATGTCGTCTTGCCAGTTGCTGTTATCATCATCATCATCATCATCATCATCATCATCATCATCATCATCATCATCATCATCATCATCATCATCATCATCATCATCATCATCATCATCATCATCACCACCACCACCACCATCGTCATCATCATCATCATCATCATCATCATCATCATCATCATCATCATCATCATCATCATCATGTACCATATCGAATGGGGCAGGCAGTCATATTCTCCAAGTCTGTCCTTTGTGTTCTTGATAGGTTAATTAATTGTGTCATCTTAAATGCCACTCTGCTGACACATCCGACATTTTCTCCCTCTGCCTCTAGCACCATCAGTCTTCCTACATGTCTCAACCTTTTTTAAGAATTTACTTTATTCAAACCAGACGCTCGGATTGTAAGATATCATTGATGCTTCCGCCTAAATTGGAATAAAAGAACACTTGGTGGAACAGATCAGTGGATGGTGTACACATGCATGTATCACTCAATGGAACAACACAGCAGTTGATGTACACATGCATGTATCAC
Organism: Cepaea hortensis; assembly: GCA_963921405.1. Lineage (NCBI taxonomy): Eukaryota > Metazoa > Mollusca > Gastropoda > Stylommatophora > Helicidae > Cepaea > Cepaea hortensis. The sequence continues at coordinate 10,792,831 of OY992886.1, read as the reverse complement.
TACGTGGAACAACACAGCAGTTGATGTACACATGCATGTATCACAACGTGGAACAACACAGCAGTTGATGTACACATGCATGTATCACTCAATGGAACAACACAATAGTTGATGTACACATGCATGTATCACTCAATGGAACAACACAATAGTTGATGTACACATGCATGTATCACTCAATGGAACAACACAATAGTTGATGTACACATGCATGTATCACTACGTGGAACAACACAGCAGTTGATGTACACATGCATGTATCACTACGTGGAACAACACAGCAGTTGATGTACACATGCATGTATCACTCAATGGAACAACACAACAGTTGATGTACACATGCATGTATCACTCAATGGAACAACACAACAGTTGATGTACACATGCATGTATCACTCAATGGAACAACACAACAGTTGATGTACACATGCATGTATCACTCAATGGAACAACACAACAGTTGATGTACACATGCATGTATCACTCAATGGAACAACACAACAGTTGATGTACACATGCATGTATCACTCAATGGAACAACACAACAGTTGATGTACACATGCATGTATCACTACGTGGAACAACACAACAGTTGATGTACACATGCATGTATCACTCAATGGAACAACACAACAGTTGATGTACACATGCATGTATCACTACGTGGAACAACACAACAGTTGATGTACACATGCATGTATCACTCAATGGAACAACACAACAGTTGATGTACACATGCATGTATCACTACGTGGAACAACACAACAGTTGATGTACACATGCATGTATCACTCAATGGAACAACACAACAGTTGATGTACACATGCATGTATCACTACGTGGAACAACGCAACAGTTGATGTACACATGCTTGTAGCACTACGTGGAACAACGCAACAGTTGATGTACACATGCATGTATCACTACGTGGAACAACGCAACAGTTGATGTACACATGCATGTATCACTCAATGGAACAACACAGCAGTTGATGTACACATGCTTGTACCACTACGTGGAACAACGCAACAGTTGATGTACACATGCATGTATCACTACGTGGAACAACGCAACAGTTGATGTACACATGCTTGTATCACTACGTGGAACAACACAGCAGTTGATGTACACATGCATGTATCACTACGTGGAACAACACAGCAGTTGATGTACACATGCATGTATCACTACGTGGAACAACACAGCAGTTGATGTACACATGCATGTATCACTACGTGGAATAACACAGCAGTTGATGTACACATGCTTGTATCACTACGTGGAACAACACAGCAGTTGATGTACACATGCATGTATCACTACATGGAACAACACAGCAGTTGATGTACACATGCATGTATCACTCAATGGAACAACACAACAGTTGATGTACACATGCATGTATCACTCAATGGAACAACACAACAGTTGATGTACACATGCATGTATCACTCAATGGAACAACACAACAGTTGATGTACACATGATTGTATCACTCAATGGAACAACACAGCAATTGATGTACACATGCATGTATCACTACGTGGAACAACACAGCAGTTGATGTACACATGCTTGTATCACTACGTGGAACAACACAGCAGTTGATGTACACATGCATGTATCACTCAATGGAACAACACAACAGTTGATGTACACATGCATGTATCACTCAATGGAACAACACAACAGTTGATGTACACATGCATGTATCACTCAATGGAACAACACAACATTTGATGTACACATGCATGTATCACTACGTGGAACAACACAACAGTTGATGTACACATGCATGTATCACTCAATGGAACAACACAACAGTTGATGTACACATGCATGTATCACTACGTGGAACAACGCAACAGTTGATGTACACATGCTTGTATCACTACGTGGAACAACACAGCAGTTGATGTACACATGCTTGTATCACTACGTGGAACAACACAGCAGTTGATGTACACATGCATGTATCACTCAATGGAACAACACAGCAGTTGATGTACACATGCTTGTATCACTACGTGGAACAACACAGCAGTTGATGTACACATGCATGTATCACTCAATGGAACAACACAACAGTTGATGTACACATGCATGTATCACTCAATGGAACAACACAACAGTTGATGTACACATGCATGTATCACTCAATGGAACAACACAACAGTTGATGTACACATGCATGTATCACTCAATGGAACAACACAACAGTTGATGTACACATGCATGTATGACTCAATGGAACAACACAACAGTTGATGTACACATGCATGTATCACTCAATGGAACAACACAACAGTTGATGTACACATGCATGTATCACTCAATGGAACAACACAACAGTTGATGTACACATGCATGTATCACTACGTGGAACAACACAGCAGTTGATGTACACATGCATATATCACTACGTGGAACAACACAGCAGTTGATGTACACATGCTTGTATCACTACGTGGATCAACACAGCAGTTGATGTACACATGCATGTATCACTCAATGGAACAACACAACAGTTGATGTACACATGCATGTATCACTACGTGGAACAACACAGCAGTTGATGTACACATGCATGTATCACTACGTGGAACAACACAGCAGTTGATGTACACATGCTTGTATCACTACGTGGAACAACACAGCAGTTGATGTACACATGCATGTATCACTACGTGGAACAATACAGCAGTTGATGTACACATGCATGTATCACTCAATGGAACAACACAACAGTTGATGTACACATGCATGTATCACTACGTGGAACAACACAGCAGTTGATGTACACATGCATGTATCACTACGTGGAACAACACAGCAGTTGATGTACACATGTATGTATCACTACGTGGAACAACACAGCAGTTGATGTACACATGCATGTATCACTACGTGAACAACACAGCAGTTGGTGTACACATGCATGTATCACTACGTGGAACAACACAGCAGTTGATGTGCACATGCATGTATCACTACGTGGAACAACACAGCAGTTGATGTACACATGCATGTATCACTACGTGGAACAACACAGCAGTTGATGTACACATGCATGTATCACTACGTGGAACAACACAGCAGTTGATGTACACATGCATGTATCACTACGTGGAACAACACAGCAGTTGATGTACACATGCATGTATCACTACGTGGAACAACACAGCAGTTGATGTACACATGCATGTATCACTACGTGGAACAACACAGCAGTTGATGTACACATGCTTGTATCACTCAATGGAACAACACAACATTTGATGTACACATGTATGTATTATTACGTGGAACACCACAGCAGTTGATGTACACATGCATGTATCACTCAATGGAACAACACAACATTTGATGTACACATTCATGTATCACTACGTGGAACAACACACTATTTGATGTACACATGCATGTATCACTACGTGGAACAACACAGCAGTTGATGTACACATGCATGTATCACTCAATGGAACAACACAACATTTGATGTACACATGTATGTATCACTACGTGGAACAACACACTATTTGATGTACACATGCAAGTATCACTACATGGACAACACAACATTTGATGTACACATGAATGTATGAGTCCATAGAACAACACAACATTTGATGAACACTTGCATGTATCACTACGTGGAACAACACAACAGTTGATGAACTTGTGCATGTATCACTTCATGGAACAACACAACAGTTGTACACATGCATGTATCACTACATGGAACAACACAACAGTTGATGTACACATGCATGTATCACTACATGGAACAACACAACAGTTGATGTACACACACACATGTATCACTACGTGGAACAACACAACATTTGATGAACACATTGATTTTTGAATTGAAGCCTGCCACTCGGCATGAAGCATGCCTGTCTTCACCTTTCTCAGCATGCTCTGTCAGTCCGTTACAGTGACATGTGTTTGCTGTCTGTCTTCCATCCAACGGAATGAATATTGCTATGACTGCCTTTATCTCCCTTCTCATACTAGATATCATGGTATCATATGCCAGGCTCTCCTGCTCTAAACACCGCCCATTAACCTTCACTATGAACCGTCAGTACTTCTTTTGCCTCTTAACAATTAAAACTAAGAGTGACCAAATATTGCATTGACTCTATACTATTGTATTATGCAGAAACATGAGTAAATATGCATTTTAGGGTAAACTTGAAGCTTTTGAAATAAGGATATATAGACTAATTATAAGAATATTGCAGCATGATAAAACCAGATATCAGATATGTTCACAGTCAATACAGGAGTGAGGCAGGGATGTGTGCTCTCTCCCCTGCTATTCAATATCTACATGGACAGAATATCCAAAGAAGCAAGTCTCGACAGACCAGATTCAGAAAATTTAGAACTCTTTACTCCAGATGAAACAACTGACCCACAGGGAATAAATGAACTTCTATTTGCAGATGATCAGTGCCTGTTTTACAGCGATGAGGGCAGACTACAAAATCATATTACTAATCTGAGTTCAACCTGCAGCAGATACAATATGAGTATAAACACAGCCAAAACCGAAGTAATGCAAGTTAGCAGATCGCCAGGCCCACTAAATATACAGATAAATAACACACCTCTGAAACAAGTTAAAGAATTCAAATACCTTGGAAGTATGATCACAGAAGATGGCAGATTGGACAGAGAAATTGACATCAGATGTCAAAAAGCTAGTGCACTTACATATCAACTATCACCCTTACTGAAACATCCAAACATACCCATGTCCGCAAAACGACAGATAATAAACAGCATATTCACACCAACCCTATGCTACCAATCTCAAACCTGGACTTTATCCAAATTACACCTTCGCAAAATCAACACCTGCGAAATGAGATGCCTGAGGAGAGCTGCCAACTTAACAATCCGAGACCGAGTAAGAAATGCTACTATCAGACAGACTGTGGGATCAACACCTTGTGCCACATTTATTGACAGACAGAAGATCAAGTGGTTTGGCCATGTCATTAGAATGCAACATCAACAACTACCATCACTGGCCTTACATCAAAGATCATCTGCGACGAGACCACGAGGACGTCCAAGAAGAAAATGGATTGACGACATCAGAGACATTGTACAACCTCACGGAATGACACTATCCAGTGCCGTCCACCGGGCGCTGGAACGCAAATTATTCCTCCCCACGACGCTTGACGGCAGAAGTGGAAGATGATGATGATGATGATGATGATAAAACCAGAAAGTACAAAAGTATTACAAACCTGGGATTATGAATACATTACCGGAGGAGTAATCGTGAGAGTTAGAATTAGGAATGAGTAAATTAAAAGACTACTAGGTCTGAAACCAATCATGCACTTCATTAAAGAACAACACATTAAATGTTTTGTCCACCTCACAAGAATGCCATGATACCATCTGCCACAAAGAGCCACATTGAAGAAATATAACGGATACAGAGCAAGGGGAAGACCACATAAAAGATGTAGTGATGGTATCAAGAACAACCTTAGAGAAATGAATGCCAATTTACAAAGTGCATAAGAAAGAACATATAAGAGATCTTCAGATCTCCCCCAAAACTTCACTGAGGTAAATAGAGGAAGAAAAGAAGAAGCAGAAGATGAAGAAACTAAATGGTAGAATGTTGAATTGTAGTATTTTATTCTTTTGCAGAGTCTTACGTAACAAAGTCTTACATTCAGACATTTTATCATTCACCGTGGACGCAGCTCTGGGAACTCTCTCCCCACCTCTGCTGATATCATTGCCTATAATTCAGGCAAGTTGTCAGCTAAGATGAATTTGTGAATGTGATAGAATATCAGAAGTCAGAGTACTAGGAGTGTGTATATTTCCCGTGGGTGTGATAGAATATCAAATGTCACTACACTAATGGCATGTATATTTCCTTTGGGTGTGATCTCGAGGTATGGTGTCCGCCTCGAGTGCTGGAGGTCCCGGGTTCAGGCCCCGGTGAGGACCAGGATTTATTTTAAAAAATCCACCTGGACTTCCAGTAATTTCCCCTGGTCTCTGGGTAGTGAGATCGGACGTCCGTGTGTATTGTTGTCTCTGGGTAGTGAGATCGGACGCCCGTGTGTATTGTTGTCTCTGGGTAGTGAGATCGGACGTCCGTGTGTATTGTTGTCTCTGGGTAGTGAGATCGGACGCCCGTGTGTATTGTTGTCTCTGGGTAGTGAGATCGGACGCCCGTGTGTATTGTTGTCTCTGGGTAGTGAGATCGGATGACCGTGTGTATTGTTGTCTCTGGGTAGTGAGATCGGACGCCCGTGTGTATTGTTGTCTCTGGGTAGTGAGATCGGACGCCCGTGTGTATTGTTGTCTCTGGGTAGTGAGATCGGACGCCCGTGTGTATTGTTGTCTCTGGGTAGTGAGATCGGACGCCCGTGTGTATTGTTGTCTCTGGGTAGTGAGATCGGACGTCCGTGTGTATTGTTGTCTCTGGGTAGTGAGATCGGACGCCCGTGTGTATTGTTGTCTCTGGGTAGTGAGATCGGACGCCTGTGTGTATTGTTGTCTCTGGGTAGTGAGATCGGACGCCCGTGTGTATTGTTGTCTCTGGGTAGTGAGATCGGACGCCTGTGTGTATTGTTGTCTCTGTGTAGTGAGATCGGACGCCCGTGTGTATTGTTGTCTCTGGGTAGTGAGATCGGACGCCCGTGTGTATTGTTGTCTCTGGGTAGTGAGATCGGACGCCCGTGTGTATTGTTGTCTCTGGGTAGTGAGATCGGACGCCTGTGTGTATTGTTGTCTCTGGGTAGTGAGATCGGACGCCCGTGTGTATTGTTGTCTCTGGGTAGTGAGATCGGACGCCCGTGTGTATTGTTGTCTCTGGGTAGTGAGATCGGACGCCCGTGTATATTGTTGTCTCTGGGTAATGAGATCGGACGCCCGTGTATATTGTTGTCTCTGGGTAGTGAGATCGGACGCCCGTGTGTATTGTTGTCTCTGGGTAGTGAGATCGGACGCCCGTGTGTATTGTTGTCTCTGGGTAGTGAGATCGGACGCCCGTGTGTATTGTTGTCTCTGGGTAGTGAGATCGGACGCCCGTGTGTATTGTTGTCTCTGGGTAGTGAGATCGGACGCCCGTGTGTATTGTTGCGCACGTAAAATATCCCTTGGCAGTTGGAAATCGAAAAAGAGTAGCCTAACAGCGCTGCCTGGGCAAAATTTCGAGTTACAAATCTACCCAAAGCATTTCAGGATCCTCGCCGATGCAACGGAGTTCGTGCATTGAGCTGAGTTTCTCCAAACTCAGGTTTGAGTTAGGAGGAAAACGGAGCACTTATGGGTTAAACCGTGTGCCGTGATGTTGATCCAACGACTAAAACAGAGAAACAGAAGTCAGTATACCAAGGGCGTGTATATTTTCTGTGAATGTGATGTCATATCAGAAGTCAGACAGTGAACGAAAGAGTGAGCAAACTTTATTTTACAATTTTTACAAATTGGGCATGCAGGCCCGTCTTACATTTGGCCCTTCCAACCACTCATCTTTCCTTCATAAAATATCTATTCTGTATGTTACATTCACATAGAAAAAACATTGTCAAATACAAAATACAATCTGTAAACATAAACATTGCATATTACCATGTTATGAGACAGGCAGGTAGGCATACACATAGACACTCACACATATATAAACGTAAAAATACACACCTACACACACATTCATACATACATCATTTAGACAAACTCTCATAGTTATAACCCCACTCAACAACACACAAATACACACTCACATACACATATACTCTCCAGTGCCGATAAAATGCTTGGATTCCTGCAGAAAGAAAAATGCTCTTGGTCGCGTGTGTAACCACTCATGCACCACCTGCTGTACCTCTGTCACAGAAGTCATGCCGTTTTGAAACTTCCTATTCCACTGATACACTTGCTGGGCTGACAGGCATGCATCAACATACTGGACCTTCATTCACCGATGAATTTATATAGGTTTCACCCCTTCGCTGATTAAAAACAAAACAAAACAGGATAATCGAAATTTGCTCCTCTTTAGTGAATGTCAACAGTGGGGCGACCATCTTTAAACTGTCCTTATGACATCACTATGTTTGTCTGCACTGTGATATCAGATGCTTAACCCTCTTAACATCCTTAACAACAATATTGACAGGTTACAAGACAATGGCATGGTTATTGTAATTTCTATCATACTTTCAAGGTTTTCATTTGAAGCCCCCGCTTACATTTTTATGCCCAGGGTGTCTTCAATGTCCTGTGCCCATCTTCCAGCCGGTGACCCTTTCTTCTTCTGCTAGAAAACATGCCTTTTTGCACTGTTCTTTCCATGCCACTGTGCGTGTAACATGGCCAAAGTGTTTCAGTTTCCGAGACACAATGCAGTTTATGAGGTAACTTTTATTTTTGTTTTAGGACTGACTAAACTAATAAAAATGTTGGTAGATTTTGTAGGTGTAAAAGCAGTTGTAGACAAAATGCCTGTTTGTCATTTTCAAACTAAAATGTATCTGCTATTGAACTTCACAGGCCAATTATTCTGAGCCCTTGTGTGGATATTTGAACACATCTGCCAGGTGAGTGTACAGTGTTGACATTTTGTGATCGCATAGCTTGTATGATCATGTCTTCTTCTGTGACCAGGTTTCTTTACTTTGTAGCTTGAACAAATAGATGTGTTGTCTTCATGAATGTAATCAGCAGGTGATTTATGCTCGCGGCTCCAGTCTCTCTTCAACTTTTGTCTCCAGGGCCCAGGGTTGGTCTTAGAAGTCACCAAAGAACGAACGAATTAACTTTATTTTCAAAGGGTCTCTATTTTGAGGACGTAGGCCCGTCTTACATTCAGTCCATCCAACCACTTATCTTTCGTACATCAATTAATCTGTTGTGTATGTTATATCCACATAGAAAAAAAAACACACAGTCAAATGAATGATGTGAACATATACAATGCATATTACTATGTTATGGAACATTTAAGCAGAGACACATACATTCACACACATACACTCACACGTGCATAAACACATATATACATACATACCTACATACATACATACACACATTTGTATGTATATACATCATTTACACAAACAATAACAAACATTAACTCATACATACACACTTGCTCTCCCTCCGTTCCTCTCTCTCCCTCCTTACCCATCTCATGCTCTCTCTCTCTCTCTCTCTCTCTCTCTCTCTCTCTCTCTCTCTTTCTCTGTCTCTCTCTAATGCTCATATATCCTCATTCATACATAAGGCTAAGCAGACACATACACTCCTTCACACACAAAATAAACACATACAAGTGTACATAACCACACATACAAGCACGCATGCATCCATACAAACATACATACCTACATACCCACCTAACCTACCCGCACGCGCGCGCGCGCACACACACACACACACACACAGATAAAGAGAGAGAGATTTGCATCTGGTGTTCTGCATTCTGAGGTTTATTTTGACAAGTGTCAATTTGGCCCCATGCATTTTTGAGAGGTGTTGAAGATCATGTGGCAAGATGATGTGCATGAATGGTCGTGGTTGGCCACCTCACACAATCCCCGAGAGGTGTTGAAGATCATGTGGCAAGATGATGTGCATGAATGGTCGTGGTTGGCCACCTCACACAATCCCCGAGAGGTGTTGAAGATCATGTGGCAAGATGATGTGCATGAATGGTCGTGGTTGGCCACCTCACACAATCCCCGAGAGGTGTTGAAGATCATGTGGCAAGATGATGTGCATGAATGGTCGTGGTTGGCCACCTCACACAATCCCCGAGAGGTGTTGAAGATCATGTGGCAAGATGATGTGCGTGAATGGTCGTGGTTGGCCACCTCACACAATCCCCGAGAGGTGTTGAAGATCATGTGGCAAGATGATGTGCGTGAATGGTCGTGGTTGGCCACCTCACACAATCCCCAGATCATTGAATCAGGTCAGTGTTCTTGTCCCAATTATGCCATGTAGCCAGGCTATCTAAGTATCTATCTCTTTGTCTTCCTCTTGCTCTCTCTTCTTCAAGTTTCCCAGTTGTCACCAAGTTGTCACGTTTACTATATACTAATTTTGTACTAAATAATGCAAAGCCATCTCCCTGGCCGAGGGGTTAGCAGCTTTCTCCGTAACCCGGAATACTCTCGTGGTTGACGTGAGTGCACGAGAATTGGAAGGGCTTCGAGTCGCGCCAGTGACTTATGAGAGTATGGAGCCGGCCGCATAGAAAGTCGTGGCGTGCTGATGAGTGTAATCTAGCCTAGGAATCAACATACAGCTGGAAGATGCTGATGTTGACCGCAATATCCTGAAACAGGATGGAAACGCGGAAAAAAAATAATGCAAAGTTAGGTACTAAACTAAACTAGTGTATGCCAATAGACGGTACTACCTGCTTTCTATTAGCTCCAAATGTTGGGCGGCACTCACCAAACCCAACACCCCACAGTGTGCCAACGGCTTTGGGTGGAGAATCACAATTTGGAGGGTAGAAGCCTTACTCTAGTGTGAGGAAATGCAACCTGACTAAATATCCTGCCATGGCAGATCTGGTCCTAAGCCTTGGTTGTCAATTGGTCTAGGTTCAAACCCCTGACAGGCGGATAGGTAGAGCATTGCCTTGCTGATCCGAGATCTTCTGCAGCTTCTCTTGTTCCAGAGGTATTTTTGTTACCTTCCTCTGGAGTAAACTAGGCAGGCTGAGAGAGGGATCATGCTACATTAGCAACACATGGTCTCTACATTTCAGCCCGGGCATTGTGCTATGGAGAGGTTTGCCTTGTTTGAAGCAAAATGTAACAAACAATTGTCTCTCAAGACGGTCTGGTGCCAGTCACTATATCGTGAAAACCGTGTATATATTTCCAGTGTTGCAGGTGTCTGGGCCACACAAGGTTGCACTCCTGAAGTTTTCAGTGACAGAATTCAATGCTCCTGTAACCACCTGACCAACTTCGCTGTGCTCATGAGCCCATTTGGGAGCAAAGTAGGTGGCATTTTGTCTTAACTATACATGTATATTACCTCAGTCAATTGTGCGGTGGTGCCAACCAGACACTCTGATCTTTCATTGCCCATGATAAGTGCATACTCTGGCACAGATAACAATTGCAACACCACAAACTGTGAACCTCTGCAGCAATTCAATCAATTGCCAGCATAGGAAACCTACTTCTTAACTTTAATCTATTTGGGACAACTGTCATCCAGTTTGGAAAAAGGATTTCATTCAGCTGGGAAAATTATCATTCACCCGAATATGTTGACTGTGTGAGCGTGTTGAATAAGGAACGAGCATACTTTATTTCTGCATTTCTTATCTCTCAGCTCTCATGCATTATTTCATTTATACATCTCGTATGGAGCTAATCATAGACAACGACACACAATAGAAACTGTATGATTTAAAACGCACAGATGATGTGCAATAATCAATAATACATGACTCACCAAAACTAATTTCGACATGGCGATTATGAGTAGCTAAGGGTAATGTAATGTACACAGTTAGGGGAATGTTTATTATTGTAGTTGTCTTTGAGATAGTTATTTTTCCTTTTAGTTTCTATTTTTTTAAGGGGCATGTAGTCTGTACAGAGATAGTGTTAAAATATGTTGTCATTGTATGTGTAGGAATTGTATGTGTAGGAATTGTATGTGTAGGAATTGTAGTTGTAGGAATTATGTAGGGATAATATGTTACTATTGTATGTGTATGGATAATATGTTGCGATTGTATGTGTAGGGATAATATGACGCGATTGTATGTATAGGGATTGTATGTATAGGGATTGTATGTACAGGGATTGGTTGTGTCTGATTTCGTGTGGAAGAAACTATTACAGCTAGCTGTAATCATGTCACATACTGTTTAATGATATCCTGATGATTCTCAGCAATCACTGTGAGCCAGTAACCAAGTAAAACTAGCCACAAGATTTGGAGTGAGCATCAGGACAGTAAATGGAGGCTTTTTCTGACTGACTTACGACACATAACCAATCAATCAATCAGGTGCCGTCTCCGCAATGAAGTTTGGCTGCAATGGATCTCCAACATTGTCTGTCTCTGGCCTTGACTGTACATTCTGTCAGGCTGATGTTCGTCCATCTCTTGATGTTATCCTCCCACTTGTATTGTTGTCTACCTCTTGCTCGCTTGCCCTCAACCTTGCCTTCCAGTATAGTTTTTATAAGAGTATCATGTCTTTTAACGTGGCCAAAATCTATATATATAAAACAAAGTGTATGTGTATATGTATATATGTATATATGTATGTATGTAAATATGTATGTCCTTTATTTGTTCGCGAACGGTCCATCCGATTGAGATGAAATTTTCTACACGCCTTCCTTTCATTCCAGAGCTGTCAACTGTCATAGTTTTTTTTTCTTCTTCCTCCTCCTCCCTCCTCCCCCTCCCAAAATACGTACGTAAATATATGATGATGATGATGAACCAAAACGCTAGGGAAAGGGAAGAAAATGACGTGACTACACAGAATCGTCACACGGCAATCATCATCATCAAGTGCCGTGCCGGCTGGCGTAGGCGTTCATGGCTCTCCGTAGATCTCAGTCTTTGGTTTTTTGGATCAACTCTGCTGCTGATATTCCTCCATGCCACGGCAATATCAATAACAATTCATCTTTTTATGTGTAAGGAAGTTATCTACAGTCGTGTAGAAGGGAAGAACTAGACGAGTATGAATTCGGAATGGCGAACTCTCTCCTCCTCTCTTCTTCCTCCCTCTCATCCCTCTCCCGACTCCCTCCTCCTTCTCCCTCTTTCTTCTCCCTCTTCCTCTCCCCTCCTCCTCCATCCTCCTCCCTCCTACTCCATCCGCCTCCTCCCCCTCCTCCCTCATCTTCCCTTCTCCTCCCTCTCCCTCCTTATCCCTCCTCCTCCTCCTGCCTCCCTCCTCCTCCTCCTGCCTCCTTCTCCCTCATCATCCTCACTCCTCCTTCTCCCTTCTTCTCCCTCTTCCCTCTTCCTCCTCCTCCTACCTCCTCCCTCCTCCTCCCTCTACCTCCTCCTCCTCCCTCCACCCTCCTCCTCCCTTCTCCTCCTCTTCCTCCTCCCTTTCCTTCCTCCTCCTCCTCCCTCTACCTCCTCCTCCCCCTACCTCTTTCCTCCTCCCTCCTCTTCCTCTTCCACCTCCCTTTCCTTCCTCCCCTCCTCATTCTCCCTCCTTCCTCTCCCTCCTTCCTCCTCCTCCTTCCTTCTTCTCCCTCTGCCTCCTCCCTCCTCCTATCCCCCTCCTCTCCCTCCTCCTCCTTCTCCTCCTCCCTCCTTCTCCTCCTCTCCCCTCCTCCTCCTCCTACCCTCTTCCTCTTTCCCTCCTCCCTCTCCCTCCTCCATCCTCCTCCTCCCTCTTCCTCCTTCCTCCTCCTCCCTCTCCCTCCTCCATCCTCCTCCTCCCTCTTCCTCCTCCTTCTTCCTCCTCCTTCCTTCTCCTCCCTCCTCCTCCTCTTCCTCCTCCTCCTACCTCCTCCCTCCTCCTCCTCTCTCCTCCTCCCTCCTCCCTTTTCCTCCCTCCTCCTCCCTCTACATTTATACCCGTTCCCCTCCTCCTCTCCACTCTTCCTCCTACCCTCTTCCTCTTCCCCTCCTCCCTATCCCTCCTCCTCCCTCTTCCTCCTCCTCCCTCCTCCTCCTCATCCCTCCTTCTCCCTCCTCCTTCTTCCTCCCTCCTCCTCCCTCCTCCTTCCTCCTCCTCCCTCTACCTCCTCCCTCCTCCTCCCTCTTCCTCCTCCTCATCCCTCCTCCTCTCTTCTCCTCCTCCCTCCTCCTCCTCCCTCTACCTCCTCCTCCCTTCACATTCCTCCTCCTCCCTCTTCCTCCTCCTCCCTCCTCCTCCTCATCCTCCCTTCTCCCTCCTCCTCCTTCTTCCTCCCTCCTCCTCCTCCTCCCTCCTCCCCCTCCTCCTTCCTCCTCTTCCCTCTCCTCCTCCTCACTCCTCCTCCTCCCTCCTCCTCCCTCTACCTCCTCCCTCCTCCTCCCTTCACATTCCTCCTCCTCCTCTTCCTCCCTCCCTCCTCCTCCTCCCTCCTCCTCCTCCCTCCTCCTCCTCTCTCCTCCTCCCTCCTCATCACTCCTCCTCCCTCCTCCTCCCTCCTCCCCCTCCTCCCTCTCCGCCTCCTCCCTCCTCCTCCTCCCTCTACCTCCTCTCCTCCCTCCTCCTCCCTCTACCTCCTCCCTCCTCCTCCCTTCACATTCCTCCTCCTCCCTCTTCCTCCCTCCTCCTCCTCTCTCCGCCTCCCTCCTCCTCCCCTCCTCCCCCTCCTTCTCCTCCCCTCCTTCTCCTCCTTCTCCCTCTTCCTCCTCCCTCTTCCTTCTCCCTCCGCCTCCTCCATCCTCCTACTCTCTCCTCCTCCTCCCTCCTCCTCCTTTCCTCCCTCTCCTCCTCCTGCTCCCTTCTCCTCCTGCGTTCTCCTCCTCCCTCCTTCTCCCTCCTCCTCCCTCTTCCTCCTCCCTCCTCCTCGCCTCCTCCTCCACACTACTCCTCCCTCCTCCTCCTAATCCCTCCTCCTCCCTCCTATTCCTCCCTACTCCTCCTGTCTCCTCCCTCCTCCTCCCTCCTCTTCCCTCTTCCACCTCCCTCTTCCTCCTCCCTCCTCCATTTACCCAAGACAGACAGACAGTCAGACAGATAGTCGGGAACGGGATCTTATATGACTACTTATATAATTTAAATGAGATGCTCTCCACCATGGGATGGGCCGGGTCAGACAGACAGACAGATAGATAGATAGATAGACAGACAGACAGACAGACAGACAGACAGACAGACAGTCGGGAACTTATATGACTACTTATATGAATTAAATGAGATTCTCCCCACCAGGAGTTGGGCGATGCCGGGCCGGGTCAGACAGACAGACAGATAGATAGTCGGAACGGGAACTTATATGACTACTTATATGAATTAAATGAGATTCTCCCCATCAGGGTCTGGGCGAAGACGGGCCGGGTCAGACGGACAGACAGACAGATAGACAGACAGACAGACAGACAGATAGTCGGTAACGGGAACGAGAACTTATATGACTACTTATATGAATTAAATGAGATGCTCCCCACCAGGGTCTGGGCGAAGCCGGGCCGGGTCAGCTAGTATTTCATATTTCTCCTCTTTATTTCTTTCATCAACTCTCTCTTCATTCCCCGTGTTTCTAGGGCCTCTCACCAGAAGACAAAGTTACAGTAACATTTGTGAGAACAAGTATCTTTCCTGAAAGTCCTGGAACACAATCACTAAAGAAGAAAATTGGGGCTTTTGAGCTTAAATCTTACATAAAAGTTCCTAGAATATAGTGGATCATGAAGGAAATTGGGGCTTTTGAGCTTAAATGTGACAGAAAAGTTCTTATAATAGAGTGGATCATGAAGAAAATTAGAGCTTTAGATTTTAAATCTTACAAAAAGTTCTTAGAACAGAGTGGATCATGAAGAAAATTGGGGCTTTAGATTTTAAATCTTACAAATATTTCTTAGAACAGAGTGGATCATGAAGAAAATTGGGGCTTTAGATTTTAAATCTTACAAATAGTTCTTAGAACAGAGTGGATCATGAAGAAAATTGGGGCTTTAGATTTTAAATCTTACAAATAGTTCTTAGAATAGAGTGGATCATGAAGAAAATTAGAGCTTTAGAGCTGAAATCTTTTAGAAAAGTTCCTATAATAGAATGGATCAAGAAGAAAATTGGGGCTTTTGAGCTGAAATCTTACAGAAATGTTCTTAGAATAGAGTGGATCAAGAAGGAAAACATTATTGAAATTATACCAGATGTGAACATCATTGTGTCTTGAAAACTAGAATAATTTGGCTATATTAAATGCCACAGTGGCTTGGAGAGAACAGGGATGGAAGACGTGGTTTCTGAAAGGCAGGAATTGACCAGCATGAAGATGGACACCGGACATTGCAGACACTGTAGGCATAAGGCTGAATAAATGGAAATAAATCAAGACACGTTCTGGCGGGCCGTGATGAAGAGACATGTTGCTATGTGATGGTGAACTATAGCACTGGAGTTTGCTGGTGTTTGCAGTTGCTAAGTGGTCTTATTGTGGTCCGAAATATTGTATGATACTGCACACCACCCTTTGGGACATGGGTTTTGATGTAGAAAGTAACCAATGTCAGACACCATTGCTGTCACTCACAAATGCTGCAGAACACGAAGTCACACACTTGACAATCATATCCGAGTCCATGAACATGCTATTGAACACTGCAACTGGCAGTTCCCGCTCCAAACGGATAGACAACTTTCAGGTGTCGAGCTTCATATCACTCAACTGGATGTATGAACCTGGGCATGTCGGAGTACAAGGTAGTGAATGCACAAACCAGCTGTCAAATGGTGTACCAATACAAATGAGAAGAAGCATGGACAGGACTGATATAATCAATGCAGTACACAATCGGCAGTTAGATCCTGACGAGACTCCAAAGTTACCAGGCTACACAAACTGGGAGTTAAGCCTGGTCAATCACATCAGTGCTGCCTTCGATGACAACTCCTTATGGGAACAGTGAGCAGAAATACTTTATGATCACTGCTGCATCAGAGGACTGAGCATGTATGGTAATACCCAATGTGCCGTGATCTCATATGACATGACATAGACATCAGTTGAAGAACAACTCTTGCATGCTTATGCTCTACAGAGGTAATAAAACTCAAATGATTAGCATGTATATAATGTCTGGTTTCAGATTAGCAGCCTAGATGAAACAATCTTAAGTATTATTTCAGCCATCGGCTGTGGGATTTCCATGTTCTGCTTGGCCATCACTATCATCATTTACATAATACTGTGGAGGTGAGTTTTAACTCATTAAGTGTCATGTGATGATTAATCGTCTTAAGCTACTTCCTGTATCTGCCATAAGCTTATATACAGTAGTTTCCCTAAGACACCCTCTTTAGTTTGATATATAATACAACATGCCTGCTACCATATTAACAACATTTTAATGATAACTGTGACACATCCAACTTCCTATTTACGCCATCCATTTTTGTTTGGTCCAAACCATTCATTTTTATGGCGTTGCTGCTGCTGATTCTTCCTCTTCAGTTTTGATGTAAATGCCAGTCAATTTACATAGGTAGAACAGAATGACAGTTAGAAAATAGAATGGCAGAACACATTCCTAAATGGATAAGAAACTAGCACAGGGCAAATCTGGTAATTTGACTAATTCTACCGACTGGAAAGAGCCACCCTTTCCGATATCACGTTAATATAATTTGGGCGGGTTGCAGACAAAGAGAATTTCACAGCTATTCACTACACATAACCAGTTAACAAATTATGCAAAGGCATCTACTATTCTGTTGCCCTGCTATTGAGTTGAATGCGTGGAGCGACACTGTGAGCTGTAAATTTCGTGGGGAGTGCTTTTACATTTTTCCACGGTTGTTTGTAGTGGCAATTGTGTGTTCAGAAAAATAGCGGCCTCGGTCGCTGAACTAACTGGATTGCCTTTTGTAGTAATGTGTGGCTGCTGGTTTTCTAGTGACTGCTGCTTCCATCCACGATGAAATGTATTTTTTGGGGTGGACTTTTGTGTTATCATTCTGGCAGTCGTATTATGCATAGTATATCTGTGCGGGGTGTTGGTTTGTTGAGAGTCCTGTCTGTTCCACTTTTCACATGGGACAGTGAGGAGCATTTTGTGTAATATTCACTGGCACAGGAATGGAGCATAATTTGGCGACCCTTTTCCGTGAAGTTGGAACCGCGACTAACTAACTAACTATTCTACTATGCATGCTGGTTAAAATAAAAAGGCATGATAGTCTTTTTACAACAATGAAACATACAACAATGTGTTTTGTGTACTTTAGTTAATAATATTTATTACGATACTTCAGTATATGTTGAGCATTATTCTGTAGTATGCACCGCACGAGAAACAGTGAAATATGAAGGCAGTAAATAGTGCAATATATTGTTTGTCTTCGTTATTGACATGAATATGTTCTTATATCCTGATATCGTCTGCAGGTATGTTAAATGCGACCGGGCAGTGCTTCACGTCAACTTGAGCGTCTGCCTCATTCTGGCCTATGTTGTCTTCCTCGTGGGCGTCGACAGAACTGAGAATGAGGTACGGCAGCTATCTTTGATCTCTGACTTGTGGTAATCTTATATTGCAGGGGTTTGTTGAATCATTGAGGAGCAGCTGGCCGAGTGGCTAGAACACCGGGTTCTCCTTTAGGTATTTGCAGCCAAGCTGATTAACAAAAACCAAATGTGATTAGGAAGCTCGAGGAATGGAACACTATACAAATACAGATAAATGCTTCAGCGGAAGTCTTGATCGGTGAACAAAAAAAAAAAAAAAAAATCCCCAAAAAGAACCACATTTAAAAAAACAGATAAAACTAACAAATACCTATCTCAGCACATACATTCTTGACTACTTTAATGCTGAAATAAATATTCTTCTGTTTTATCTGTTTATTATTGTTTTGTTTTTCGGAAGAACACAATTGAGAGATTAAAGCCTTATCCTAGCGCAAAGTCATGAAACCTAAAGGCGACATGTCATGACATCACATATCAGGCTCTAAGCCTTGATTGGCATTTGGTCTAGAATCAAAGCTCCGACAGGCGGACAGTTAGGCCATTACTTTGCTGATCCGGTAGCTTCTGCAGCTTTGCTTGCTCCAAATGTATTGGTGCTACCTTTCCTCTGGATTAAACTAGGCAGACTGAGAAAGGGATCATGCTGCATTTAACATGTATATACCACACTTTTCTCCAGAGAACTGTTTTCTTTAACATGTATATACAACTGTCTGTAGGCATCAAAAGACACAGTAGCCGTTTGGAATTGTGTGTTCAGTGAAGAAAAACCGGTAGATGGCGATGGCCAGGAGAGAATGATGCTGCAGGGAGTGACCAGAGGATCTGGTTTACACTCCGAACTCCGAGGAAAGGCCAGACGGACACATAATCAGACTTCTACTGGTATTGGGACTCTTTGCTGGCTGTTGAAGATGAGGACAGAACACGTATGGGAATATCCATGTGATGTTTGTTATTGACAAAACAACTCTAGAACACCATGAGCCGAGATATGTAGAGGGGAATGAATGTCCATGCCACTTGGTAAACCACATGATGACGACGATTCAAAAGTAATTGTACAGAATCAAAGAGAATTCTTTTTCCAAACCTGAAAGAATATTGTATGTGTTATTTCTCAGGTTGGGTGCAAAGTGGTGGCTGCACTCCTTCACTATCTTTTCCTGGTCGTGTTTTTTACAATGCTTTGTGAAGGCATTGAGATTTTCAAATCTGTGACCTTCGTATTCACCTCGGAGTCCATAATACCTCAATTACTTTTAATTGCATATGGTAAGTATGTCTGTAGTTTATGCATTTGAATGTTTGCTAGTCATTTCATTTTTTTTTTCGGGTATCACCTGCCTAAGCATCCCGGCGCAGTAGTGAAGAGGTTACAAATGCAATTCCCAATCCTGTATACCAGTGGTTCTGAACCTTTTTTGGCCCGTGCCCCCCTTCACCATATTTTCAGAGCGTCATTCCCCCCCCCCCCTTCGTATTTCCTACCTAAAAATTTGGCCCGTGCCCCCCTTCACCATATTTTCAGAACGTCATTCCACCCCCCCCCCCTTTTCGTATTTCCTACCTAAAAATCCCCCCTCCCGCCCCTACACAGTATTCGTAATAATGGAAGCACACACTAAAAACAAGTCTAGACGTCCACATAAAACGTGATTTGTGGGTCTGCTTACTTTATAAAATGAATTTTAGAAGGGTGAGACGTACAGAACTGTAAAGTATGACGGGAAAAACAAGATCAAGTAATCGGTTCTTGTATTAACGTGATCTTGAAATAATCTTCATTCCCCCATGAAAACCCCAAAATTTCCCCCTGGTGGGTGGGGGGGGGGGGTGGATTCCCCCACCGGTTGAGAACCACTGCTGTATACCATCTTTGAAACACAACTGCAGGAGATTTGGAAACAGACCACCTTGCGCTGATTTTCATACAGTGGTATGAGTGCCAGTTGTTAAGAAAGCAATGCATACTACAGAATGTAAACATGTCTAGTAAATCGCTAGCAGCCAAAAAATGATGGGGCTGACTGTGACGTTCTGTAAAGAATATGCAACTAACTTGTATCTAAGAAGAAGTAAGGCATCTTCTTGCCTCTGCTAGCCTATGGGACACCCTTGGACAAGATGAAGTACTTGTTTAGCCTCCCAGTCAGGGTAACGTGCATGCGTGCTGGTGGTGGGTGGAGCTTGAGAGTGCCCGACAGGTAGCTGTTGATTTTAGTCTCTAATTCATGTTTGTAGGCAATGAATGAATCACCAAAAAACGAGATGGTAAGCTTTGTTAGAATATTATGCCTTCAAACTGCCTTTTTTGGATGATTTTATGTTGTTGTTGTTGTTGTTGTTGTTGTTCTTGTCGTTGTTATACTTCTTCTTCTCCTCCTCATCCTCCTCATCCTCCTCCTCCGCCTCCTCCTTCCTTTCATCTCCCAGTGAAGTATATGCCTTCAACCAGTTGACTAAAAACCCTTTGTAGAATTGTTCAAGATCGGTTGGAATTTGCAGCTACAGTTGTCTACAGGATGAGATCGCCAGTCTCATGTCCAACCCTCCTGAGCCGCCTCTTACGACATGCATGGTGGGTGGCAGTGTTACTATTCCTTGCTTCCCTTATGGTCCCCGCTACCCATGGAGATGGACCTGGATGCTGCTGGATAGGTCAAAGTTCTCCTACACATGTTATTTGCGGAACATTTTGTTCTTTTTGATCAGTATCATATATGTTGTTACTCTTATTCTGATGTTTATCTGTATGCCGGCCTGCAATCCTACCTACTTATCAGTCTACCATGTCTTGTCTGTTTATTGGTCTGTCTATTGGCCTGCTGATCTAACTTCCTGACTTCTACCTACCTACCTACCTACCTACCTACCTACCTTCTCATCCTACATAGCTACCTACCCACCCATCTCTCCTGCATGCCTGCCTAATTACTTTTTCAGTCTGACTGCCTGTCTTTCTGTCTGTTTAAATTCATGTTTTCCTGTCCATATTTCCTTATGCCCCCCAGGTGTGCCTGTGGTTATCGTCGCTGTCTCCCTTGGTGTGACCAAAACAGAAGGATACGGCAGTAAAACCACGTACGTTAACTTCCAGCATTGTTTACATCCCAGAGCTGTATCAAGTTATCGAAACCTCATTGAATGATCTCTTGCTCTTCTTCTTCTCCTACTCTTCCTTCTTCTTCGCCTCCTCCTTTTCCTTCTTCTTCGCCTCCTCCTTTTCCTTCTTCTTCTTCTCTTCCTCTTCCGTCTCCTTCTTCTGTTCATCCTCCTCCTTCTTCTTCTATTCTTCCTCCTCTTTCTTCTTCTTCTTCTTCTTCTTCTTCTTCTTCTTCTTCTTCTTCTTCTTCTTCTTCTTCTTCTTCTTCTTCTTCTTCTTCTTCTTCTTCTTCTTCTTCTTCTTCTTCTTTCTTCTTCTTCTTCTTCTTCTTCTTCTTCTTCTTCTTCTTCTTCTTCTTCTTCTTCTTCTTCTTCTTCTTCTTCTTCTTCTTCTTCTTCTTCTTCTTCTTCTTCTTCTTCTTCTCTTCCTTTTCCTTCACTTCCTCCTCCTCTTCCTTCTTCTCCTCCTCCTTCCTTCTCCTCTTCCTTCTTCTCCTGTTCATTCTTCTTCCCCTCCTCCTTCTTCCTTCTTCTCCTCCTCCTCTCCAGACTCCTCTTCTTTCTTCTTCTCCTGCTCTTCCTTCTTCTTCTTCTCCTCCCCCTTTTACCTTCTTCTTCTCCTCCTCTTCTTCTCATCCTCCTTCCTTCTTCTTCTCCTCCTCTTCCTTCTTCTTCTCCTATCTTCCTTCTTCTTCTCCCTTTCCTTTTTTTCTCCTCCTCCTCCTCCTCTTCTTCTTCATCTCCTCCTCCTTCCTTCTTCTCCCCCTATCTTCTTCTTCTTCTTCTTCTTCTTCTTCTTCTTCTTCTTCTTCTTCTTCTTCTTCTTCTTCTTCTTCTTCTTCTTCTTCTTCTTCTTCTTCTTCTTCTTCTTCTTCTTCTTCTTCTTCTTCTTCTTCTTCTTCTTCCTCTTCTTCTTCTTCTTCTTCTTCTTCTTCTTCTTCTTCTTCTTCTTCTTCTCTTCTTCATTTTTCTTCTTCTCTTTCTCCTTCCTCTCCTCTTCCTTCTTCTCATCTGCAAGTTTATATAATTATTGTCATCTTCAGTTTCTCATTTGGCTTTCTCTGGAGCAGTTGTTTTCGCACTGAAGATTTTAGACTTGACTACTTGTTTTTTGATTTGTTAGTTAGTCGACAGATTATCCTCATTGCACATCGAACCATTCAGTCCATAAGTGCTCGGATCCCCTCCTCAGCATATCCCGCAGCGTGTAGAGGCTAACGACACCGGTTCTATGCTGGTTTATCAATCTTCGTTGGCTTCCTGCGTAGTGTTCTTGTTTGGCCACCTCTCTTTTAATTTGCTGTTCTCGCAGTCTGGCCATTGTTGTAGATTCACAGTCATCACTTGGTTCTCGCAAAAGTCTTACTTCTCGTGGAGCATTCATAATGTCAGCCTGGTCCATGGCGCGCTGCCCTCCACAGTAGCCTCACCTGCGAGCTTGTCAGCCCGCTCATTCCCTTGTACTCCCGCATGCCTTGGCACAATTCTCCCCCCGGCCCGCGCCGTAAAGGCCAATGAGTAGATGTGATTATAATAATTATGAGATTTGAGTATAATCATAAGTACATGTGATTATACTCATTAGCAGATGTGAATATAATAATCGTGAGATTTGCGTATAATTATCATGAGAGTTTAATCATAAGCAGATTTGAGTATACAAAATTATAATAATTATTAATTTGTTTTTCCATATGAGAAATAATTTGCTTCAATGCCATTAATATTTATGATAAAACCATCATCCTATCTTCAAACACAGAAGACACATACAATATGTTGCACCATTTATTGCTGGCATATTTCGCTGCATCTCATCAGGTGCACACTGCACAGGTATATATGATATGAAGTGGTTATCCCGTGGGGATAACAGATGCTCCAAATCCGAACAATACCTACATGTTTTCAGTATTTCAGCTGAAGTATTATTCATTTATTCACTTCATGTGGTACATAACTTAAATTAAAATTAATTTATTCACTTCATATAATATATAACTCTGCAATAAACACCCTGACGTGATGCAGCAAAATATATCAGACTATAAATCGTACAACCACAACTTATGATTTGTGGCTTGTGTGTATAAATTCACTAAAGGAATGCGTTGTTTTTAACACTTCCCTATCACTGAATTTTCCTCCAGTTGCTGGCTGTCTGTTGACAATGGGCTGATCTGGGCGTTTGTTGGTCCCGCTCTCTTGGTCATTTTGGTAGGTACAATCTATTATTAATTGTTTCATTAATGACTCTTACAAACCCGACAGTTTGTGTATTGAGCTGAGTTTCTCCAGACTCAGGTTTGAGTTAGGAGGAAAACGGAGCACTTATGGGTTAAACCGTGTGCCGTGATGTTGATTCAACGACTAAACGACTACACAAACCCGACATCCCACTTTGTGCCAACAGATTTGGGCGGGGGAGCGCAATTGGGAGGGTACAAGCATTATAACCTATTTTGCGAGGAAATGCAATCTAAACACTAAATGTTATGGCAGGCATACCAGGCCCTAAGCCTTGGCCAGCAAGTGGTCTAAATCAAAGCTTTGACGGACGGACAATTAGAGTATTGCTTTACTGATCTGGCAGGTTCTGCAGCTTGTCTTATTGCAGGCATATTGGTGTTACCTGTCTTCTGGAGTAAACTAGGCAGGCCAAGAGAGGGATCATGATGTATGGGCTACACATGGTCTCTACAATTCAGCCCAGGCTTTGTGCTAAGTCTGTCTAATTTCTTTCCCCATATTTCCATTCTTCTCATTCTTTCTTATGCTTTAATGTAGTCACTGTAGTGTATTCCCCATGCGTATATGTTGTGTTTTATATACTTGTTTGCTGATGAAGTCTAGTCGTCGCAACGTTCTATGTTTTTTCCGTAATTGTGTTTGTTCTATTAAGCTGCATTATTTTGTGTTATTGCTTATTGGATCGTTACCTGTATTACACAATTTCTGTATTGTTTTGAGGCACTTATGGAAATACATGAACGCAATGAAAGTAAGTAAGACAGAGATGTGTGCTCTCCCCCTGCTGTTAAGTATCTGCACATACAAAATATCCAAAAAAGCAAGCCTTGACAGAACAGATTCAGAAAACTTTGAAATCTTTAGTTCAGACGAAACAGCAGATCCACCCACAATAATTGAGCTTTTATTTGCGGACGATGAGTGCCTGCTTTACAGCGACGAGAGCAGACGGTAAAATCATATTAATAAGCTTAATTGAACATACAGCAGATAGATTATGAATATTAATACAACCACAACTGAAGTAATGCAAGTTAGCAGACCTCCTGGTCCATTAAACATGTTGATAAATAGTACACCTATAACGTAAGTTAACGAATTTAAATAAATAGAAAGTTTGATCACAGAAGATGGCAAAATACAGAAATCGAAATAAAAAAGCAAGTGCACTTATATATCAACTATCACACATCTTGAAACATCCAAATATACCCATGTCTGCAAAATGACAGATAATAAAAAATATATTCACACTGACCCTATGCTGTCTTTGTCATACTCGGACATTATCCAAATCACACTTACACAAAATCAACAATCTGCGAGATGAGATGCTTGGGAAGGGCTGCCAACAAACTATCTGAGACCGCGTAAGAAATGATGTTATCAGACAGACTGTGGGATCAACACCTTGTAGCACATATGTTGAAAGACAGAAGATCAAATGGCTGGACCATCTGGTTAAAATGCAACGCTATCACCTACCAGCACTAACGCTACATCAAAGATCTGATACGAGAGCAAGCGGGTGCCCGAGAAGATTGACGACATCAAAGACATTGTGCAATCACATGGAATAACACTATCAAGTGCCATCCATTGGGCCCTGTAACGTCAACTATTCCTCCCCAAGACCCTTGATGGCAAAAATGGAAGATAATGATGATGATTAATTAAGGTCAGTAAAAGTAAAGCAATGGACCATGCTATATGCCATGAGGCATGTTGGGTACATGGTTCAAACCCAATATCTGTTTAGGCCAGCACTAGCTCAGTCATGTGGCCAACACTAGCTCAGTCATGCGGCCATCACTAGCTCAGTCATGTGGCCAGCACTAGCTCAGTCAAGTGGTCAGCACTAGCTCAGTCATGCGGCCATCACTAGCTCAGTCATGTGGCCATCACTAGCTCAGTCACGTGGTCAGCACTAGCTCAGTCACGTGGCCAGCACTAGCTCAGTCATGTAGTTAGCTTTAGCTCAGTCACGTGGTCAGCTCTAGCTCAGTCATGTGGTCAGCTCTAGCTCAGTCATGTGGTCAGCTCTAGCTCAGTCATGTGGTCAGCTCTAGCTCAGTCATGTGATCAGCTCTAGCTCAGTCATGTGATCAGCTCTAGCTCAGTCATGTGGCCAGCACTAGCTCAGTCATGTGGCCAGCACTAGCTCAGTCATGTGGCCAGCACTAGCTCAGTCATGTAGTTAGCTTTAGCTCAGTCATGTGGTAAGCACTAGCTCAGTCATGTGGTCAGCTCTAGCTCAGTTATGTGGCCATCACTAGCTCAGTCATGTGGTCAGCTTTAGCTCAGTCATGTGGTAAGCACTAGCTCAGTCATGTGGTCAGCACTAGCTCAGTCATGTGGGCGGCACTAGCTCAGTCATGTGGCCAGCTCTAGCTCAGTCATGTGGCCAGCACTAGCTCAGTCATGTGGTCAGCACTAACTCAGTCATGTGGTCAGCTCTAGCTCAGTCACGTGGTCAGCACTAGCTCAGTCACGTGGTCAGCACTAGCTCAGTCACGTGGTCAGCACTAGCTCAGTCACGTGGTCAGTTCCAGTTGAGTCACGTGGTCAGCTCTAGCTCAGTCACGTGGTCAGCACTAGCTCAGTCACGTGGCCAGCACTAGCTCAGTCATGTGGTCAGCACTAACTCAGTCATGTGGTCAGCTCTAGCTCAGTCACGTGGTCAGCACTAGCTCAGTCACGTGGTCAGCACTAGCTCAGTCACGTGGTCAGCACTAGCTCAGTCACGTGGTCAGCTCCAGTTCAGTCACATGGTCAGCTCTAGATCAGTCGCGTGGTCAGCTTTAGCTCAGTCACGTGGTCAGCACTAGCTCAGTCACGTGATCAGCACTAGCTCAGTCACGTGGTCAGCTCTAGCTCAGTCACATGGTCAGCACTAGCTCAGTCACGTGGTCAGCACTAGCTCAGTCACGTGATCAGCTCTAGCTCAGTCACGTGGTCAGCTCTAGCTCAGTCACGTGGTCAGCACTAGCTCAGTCACGTGGTCAGCTCTAGCTCAGTCACGTGGTCATCACTAGCTCAGTCATGTGGCCAGCACTAGCTCAGTCACGTGGTTAGCACTAGCTCAGTCACGTGATCAGCTCTAGCTCAGTCACTTGGTCAGCTCTAGCTCAGTCACGTGGTCAGCACTAGCTCAGTCATGTGGTCAGCCTCACTTTGGCTGCCTCTACCTCCCAGGAAATGTCCTGACGACGCCCATGTTAGGCCGAGTCAGCCCAGGTCCACTAAAAACATCCGCTTCAGTGGGGATGTGAACACGTGACCACCACATTGGCAGACAAGCTACTGTGATACTGTGATACTATGTACTGTGGTACTGTGGTTCTAATGTAATAAGGTGATCCTTTGCAAATGTAAGCTAGGCCTAAGCCACGCCACACATGACGTCACTACACATGACATCTCCACGACATTACCACACATGATATCACCACACATGACATCACCACAGATGACATCACCACAGATGACATCACCACATATGGCATTACCATACATGAGATCACCACAGATGACATCACCACACATATCACCACAGATGGCATCACCACAGAGAACACCACATATGACATCACCACACATGATATCACCACAGATGACATCACCGCACATTACACTACCACACATGACATCACCACACATTACACAACCACACATTACATTACACATGACATCACACATGACAACAAACTTGACATCACACATGAAATCACCACGCATGACATCACCACATATTACACCACCACACATTACCTCACTACATATTACACCTGACATCACACATGGCGTCACACATGACACCACTACACATTACATCACCACATATTACATCACCACACATAACATCACGACATATTACATCATTGCACATGATATCACATACATTTATTGTCCAGGATTTTGTTCAGAAGTTCATGTACATTGAACACTTGTCTTTACAGATAAACTGTATAGTTTTAATCCGAGTGTTGAGAATCATGCAGCAATCACAGCACATGATGGTTAAAACGGCAAAACAAAGAACAAAGTAAGTGTTATGTTTTTCCAAGAATATGTCTCAGTTAATACCTGCTTTCAGTTAGTACCGAATGTTGGGCGGCGCTCACCAAACCAAACACTCCTCATTGTTCCGGTGGCTTCCACCAAAGAGTGCAATTGGGAGAGTATAAACCTTACCCTAGTGCGAGGAAATGCAACCTAAAGACTAAATGTCATGGCAGGGCAGACCAGGCCCTAAGCCTTGATCGGCAATTGGTCTAGGATTGAAGCTCCAATAGGTGGACAATTCGAGCATTGCTTTGCTGATCTGGCAGCCTCTGCAGCCTGTCTCATTCCAGATGTATTGGTGGTGCCTTTCCTCGGGAGTAAACAAGACTTTGTACTATGGAGAGGTATAACTCCATCCATGATCTGGTTATAATTATGCCTTTTTTATTGGAAGCATGATTAACAGACTGTTGTCTGTCAAGACAGCAAAGCATCAGTGTCTCTCACTTAATCTAACAAAACAGAAAAACAGAAGTAATGGCAATGACAACGAAAAATATATCTTCCTAAATGCAGCATCAAATTGAATGGAGCTTGTCTGAAACAAGTCAATGTATTTAAGTATTTAGGTACTTTAACATCAGCAGATGAAAGATATATGTCATCTGTAGATGACAGACAGGCACTTTAACTTCAGGAGTTGGAAGATGCATTAAGGAAGTTAAATTTAAACTAGCCCAACAAAAGCATAATTTTCTCAAGATGAAAAATATTCTCTGCAATTTGTCTCTGTCAATAACGGTCAGAAAAAGATTGATTAAAAACCATATCAGTCCAATCCAGATGCACAAACATGAATCATGGACAAGTAGCGGACTTGTGAGGAATTATGTGGAGGCTGTGGCGATGTAATTATAGAAGAATGATGAAAACACCATGGACGGTTAGACAGAACATTGAGGATATCTAGAAAGAAGTTCACTCACAAAGGGAACTGGTTACTGGCATTAGAAGAAGTCCACATTCTTTGGGCATGTCATGAGAAGGGGAAAGCTGGAGTATGTCGTCACAACAGGAGAGGAGATTCTGGGCAGTTTGACATCATGACAAGGAGGAACATCAATATCTGACATGGTTGATAGTTCATGAGACATAAGGCTGTTGACAGAATTGACACAAACAATATGTGCGTCAAAAGAAATCCACAGCTCACAGTTTCGCACCAAGCATTCAACTACAGTAGCTAGGCAATGAAACAGGGTCCTGCATGTCTGACTGGGAAAAGTGCACTAGAAAACTGTGCCCAGAGACAAACAGTCCTCCAAGGGCTTACCAATCCACCTGCCTAGTTGCCTTTTTGGCCTGGTAGTCCACATTAATCTCATCTCGTTCTTCTTGTAGCTTGCAGTGTCGAGGTGAAACATAAACAGCGGGAGAGTGCCCGTCCATTATCTCTTGTTCCTATTGTACCTTGCGGTGTCGAGGTGAAGCATAAGCAGTGGGAGAGTGCCAGTTTATGGGCTTCATATATCGAGATTCCCATAAACTCTGTTATTCCCCCTGTCCATCATTTACATAGTCGGCCTCTTCTGATTCCGATTGGTCTGTACATCATTGCTTGTTGTGGTATACTATCAGTCTGTAGCCTAGTTATATGGCCGAAACATTATTATACTAGATCCAACATGACATACTGGTTAGTGCAACTGCTTTCCAAGACATTGGTGTTGGTTCAATCCCTAGCAGTGATTGAATGATTGTTTCTTACCAGGATTGTTTCTAGCCAGTATGATCCAGGGTTCGAGGAAGACCCATAACATGTGCATTGTATATGTTAAAGATTGTCCGGGAGTTAGCTGGGCAGGCCTGCCGGTCTGGTGGTTATGGGTTCGGTCACCATCGAGGCGAATGTTTAAAATTGACCCGGGTTGACCCAGCATAAAATAGGAACCAGGAAATGTCATGGGAAGTAGAAGCAGCCGGTGTGATATTGACCCCACGACCTCTGGAGTGCCTACTGGTTGGTATGTATAAATATGGATCTGGCAGGGTATGCTTGTTATGTCTTTACATTTATTGGGCATACGGTGCTAGATCCATATTTGTATAGATCTGTGGGTGATGGATCTGTATCACCCCATTCACCTTTCCTTGCCAAGATTTGATTGGTACCCATGTTAAGGTGGGTCATCGACACTGGGAGCCCAGATCAGTTTGACAAATCAGAATCCGGTTCAAACCCATGATCACCAGGTCAGTAGTCACTACGCTACCGTGGCCCCCTGCTTACTTACTTTCATCATCATCAAGAGCCCTGCCAGCTGGTGTAGGCATTTATGACTCTCCACAGATCTCGGTCTTTGGTGTTCTGGATTAACTCTGCTGATGATATTCCTCCATGTCACCGTCTCAGTCCATCCAGCATCATTTCTCTTGGTCCTCCTCTGCCTCTTTTCCCATTGATCTTTCCAGTTGTCACGATGTTCTCCAAAGCCTGTCTTCTCATCACATGACCAAAAAAATCTGTTTGTCTCTTTCTTATTGTTGTATATGATGTTCTGGTTTCATTAGCCTCTTTCGTTAGTTACTCTGGCAGTCCAAAGATTTCACAACATTCGTCTCAGTTACCACATCTTTTCTCTGACTGAGGGGTTACACCACTTTCTCCGTAATCCCGTTTATCCACGCAGGGTCTCGCAGCGAGGCGAGAACTGGAAGCGGTTCGACCCGCACTCTTGACTTGCGGGATAATGAGCCGGCCGCTCAGAAAGCAATGGCAAACTGCTGAGCGTAATCTTGCCAAGAAATCAACATACAGCTGAAAGATGCTGATGTTGACAGCGATGTCCTGTAAAGGATATGCAAAACATTTTTACCACATCTTTATTGCTTCCAAGTTCTTCCTAACTTGTTCATTTATATTCCAAGATTCACTGCCATACAGCAAACCAGGTTCTATATAGCATTCCATCGCTCTCTTGCTTACATTCAGTGATAGTGAGTTATTGCTTAATATACTTTGTTCTGAAATGCCTCTCTTACTTGCCCTATTCTGTTCTTAATCACATTTATCCATCTTCCATCTGATGTTATAATTGCCCCCTAGGTATTTAAATTTATCCACTTGCTTTAGCATTTTCCCATTTATTGTTATCTCACATTTTGGTGTCACCATTTTCATTGAAATAACTATTGTTTCTGTTTTCTTGATATTCAAAAACTTATATTACCATAACTATTTGTTTAATATTACAGGTCTGTGGTCAGAACTATATTTGTGTTATCGCCCTTGCTAGGGGTCACCTGGGTGTTTGGGGTGCTGTCAGTCAGCGAGGAGACTGTTGTATTCCAGTATCTGTTTGCCATATTCAATTCCTTGCAGGTTTGTATAAATGTAACAAGCCTTTATTTATTGATAGACAATGAGTGATTGTGGTAAAGATGGAAAAGTGAGAAGTTAACGTGTTTCAAGGAGTTAAAAGAGGTTAAAATGTCTCCAGGAATTAAAGTGTTTCAAAGAGTGAATAGAAGTTAAAACATTTCAAGGAGTTAACAGAAGTTAAAGTGAAGAGTGGCTGGCCGAGTGGCTAGAATACCGGCCTCTCCTTCGGGAGACCCGGGTTCGATCCCTTGGTAAGGTGTGGGATTTTTTTCTGTTGGGTGCAAAAAGAAAATCCTAAACTGCACAGTTCGCCGCGACTGCACTAGCCAGGCGGCCTTAATTCCTCAGGCCCAAAGACCCCTCTGCCATACACCGCAAGGTACGATATTGGCAGTAAATGACAGTTAAATGACAGAAACGTCATACATTGGCACCTTGCCGTCTTGACAGACGATAGTTTGTGCTTTAAAAAGGCATAATAACTTTTACCTATGGCGGTAGCGAATGTGACTGATAAGGCCCATTTGCGCTGTAAATGTCCGTTCACAGTGGGTGCTTGTGAACACGTGGTCATTTCCACCATCATGCACCATCTTACGTCTCACACGCTCGGTGTGTGACTTATCTGCAATAATTGTCTCCTTTGTCTTTATTCCATTTCTGATGTTTGCCCTCCATGCAACACGTTCAGCGGCGACTTGCTCCCAATGTGCATTATCAATGCCTGTATCAAACATGTCCCGCTTACACACATCTTTGTATAGTAGTAGAGGCCGACCCTAAGATCTCTTACCCATCTGTAATTCACCAAAAAAGATGTCCTTTGGTATTCTACCATCATCCATCCTCCTAAGATGTCCTATCCATCTAAATCTACGAAGACTGAGCATGGAATAAACCGTCACACAACCTGATCTTTCCAATACTTCAGTATTTGTGATTTTGTCTTGCCACTTAATACCAAGTATTCTTCGCAGACACCGCATATGAAAGCTGTTTAAACGTTTCTCTTGGTGTGAGTAAGTTATCCAGGTTTCACTAACGAAGGCTGGGGGATTTATCCTATTTGGTTTGGTCTTCTTCCGCAGAGTGACCTGCCAAAAGTGCCACAAACCAGCAGTAGTATCGACTACACAATCAAAACAGTCTTACTTGTAATTTAGCATTCCGTAGTTTAACAGATTCAGTGCGAAAAAATTGCAGGTTTGGGCTAAACAAAAATGGATGGTGACAATAGGCTTTAAATGTTGTTAATATGTTAGCAGACATGTTGTATTATAACGCAGTGACAACATTTCGGTGATATATAAGCCTATGGCAGATACAGAACGTCACTTAAGATAATGAATCATTCCAAGGCACTTAATATCAAAACTTTATTTCATTTCTGCATTTCAGGGGCTGTTTATTTTCATCTGCTACTGTCTGTTAACCCCACAGGTTAGTTTGTAGCAATCATTGTGCTGTGTTGTGCTTTTTTCACTTTATTACTGATATTGCATGTGTGGATAAAATGTCACTTTAATGGCACGTTTATTTGACTGCAACGTCCCGTAAGGGATACGCAACACAATTTTTTATTTGTGAAGGATCACTTTAATGGCACTTTTATTTGTAAATTATCACTTTGATTAAACTTTTGTTTGTAAATTACCACTTTCATTACACTTTTGTTTTTTCAATTACACTTTTGTTTGTACATTATCACTTTGATTACACTCTTGTTTGTGATATGTTGCTTTAATTTAATTCATGTTTATTGACATCATCACCCAGTGAGTGTCAGTTGGTCTATAAAAGTACAGGGTTAGCACCATATATCCAGTAGTACCCTCTAGACGACTTTATGTTGCAACCATTTTTCATTTATGTGCATATGTATGATATTGTTGAAGTGAGCACAACAAATTAATTTCCAACTTTCAATAATAATACAGTAACAGCGGCTTGCGTTGGTTAAAACCCGTAGGTGGAAAGAATGAAATTAAGAGGAAACGGCACTGTTTCTGGAAGAATCTTAAAACTGAAAGGGAAGACAAGGGGAACTTTCAATCAGATAGCGGTGGGAACTATTAGTAGTATGACTCTTCGCTAGCTATTGAACGAGGGGACGGAGCGCGTATGGGAATTTCCTGAGTGCAGTAATGTTAGTTCTTAGCTCAACATATATAGACACACACAGTTATAAAATAGCTACCTGGCATTGTTCCAAGTTGGGGAAGGGGAAGGAGGAAAGAAAACAAACAAATCACCTAATCTCATATTACCATGAATTAAAACATGTGAAAGCTGATGTGAGTTTAGATGAACTTTACTTTAATGTTTAGGTCCGAGATGGATTCAAGGCCTTGAGACGGAAATACCGCGCCAAATCATTCGACTCCAACCAGAGGATGGTATCAAGCTCGTTCAGTGTAAGCAGCGTTGAATGCCTCATTCTTGTATCATTTTGTTGATCGAATTTCTCTGTCGGAGTATCTGGGTCAGAAAATATGCACTCGAAAATATGGTATATGTATATGTATTCTCTCTTCTCTTCAGCATTCCGAGCCATTGAGGTTCTTTGCTGCAGATACATGCCGTCTCCATTTGTCTCTCTGGTTGACCTTCTTTTGCCAGTCGCTGATTCCAAGTGCTTGTGGGTCTGTATGTATATTATCTCTCCACTGTCTTCTTGGTCTACCTCGGGGTCTACGGTCATTTATTTCCTGAGTGTGAGTTTTGTTTCTCTATTATCTTCCATTCTTTCTATATGCCCCAGCCATTGCAGTCTATTAGCCTTTATGATACCAGTGATTAGCGGGGACTTAAACAGAACATAAATGTCTTTGTTGCTTCTTCTTTTCCACTCTCCACTTTGTGTATCCCTAATGGGCCCAAAGATGCGTCTTAAGACTTTGTTCTCAAACGTTTGTAACAAGGCTTCGTCTCCTTTAGTTGTACTATATGTAAATGTATATGTATAATATAGTATAGTATATATATATATATATATCATTGCACCTCGTGTTATCCCATTTGGCTCAGTCTATTTCCGCAGCGAACTGCTGAAGGCGTTGCACAAAGCACGAACTCCGTGGCTCAAGCGATGACCCCCAGTAGTCTCCGAAAA
This sequence comes from Cepaea hortensis, assembly GCA_963921405.1. Classification (NCBI taxonomy): domain Eukaryota; kingdom Metazoa; phylum Mollusca; class Gastropoda; order Stylommatophora; family Helicidae; genus Cepaea; species Cepaea hortensis. The sequence continues at coordinate 10,758,840 of OY992886.1, read as the reverse complement.
AAAATCCACTCGTGAACCGAAGGACGCAGCCCAGAATCGAACCCACAACCTTCGGAGCCTGAGTCAGACGGGTTGACCACTTCACCACGGAGACTCCCAGTGTATATACATAAGTGGTATACTTTATGTATGAGACGTATATTATAGATATATGAGAAGTACATATATATGAGTTATATATTAGATATGTACACACTCTACACATCTATCCATCACTTATATTAGATAGTTACTTCCTCTACACATCTATTCGTCAAGTCAATTAGATATGTACTCCCTCTACACATCTATCCCTCACTTGTATTACATATGTACTTCCTCTACACATCTATCCCTCACGCCAATTAGATATATTTACTCCCTCTACACATCTATCCCTCACTTATATTAGATACGTACCACATCAAGAGATGGACCAACAGCAGTCTGACAGAATGCGCAATCATGGCGAGGGACAGACAGTGTTGGAGATCCATTGCAGCCAACCTTCATTGTAGGGGGGGGGGGGGGGGCAGCACCTGATTGATTTATTGATTGATTGACTGACTGATTGATTGATTGATTGGTTTTATCCAGAAAATAGTTATTGTAGGCACTGGATGGAAGTCTGCTGACAATAAAATGACTAAAATCCACGGAGGAGACTGACCTAGAGGAATCCTGACCTGGGGGATTCATGACCTGGGGGAATCCTGACCTGGAAAAATCCTGACCTAGAGGAATTCTGATCTGGAGGAGACTTGACTTTGAGGAATCCTGCTCTGGAGGATTCATGACCTGAGGGAATCCTGACCTAGAGGAATCCTGACCTGGAGGATTCATGACCTGGGGGAATCCTGACCTGGAGGAATCCTGACCTGGAGAATTCATGACCTGGAGGAATCCTGACCTGGAGGATTCATGACCTGGGGGAATCCTGACCTGGAGGAATCCTGACCTAGAGGAATTCTGACCTGGAGGATTCATGACCTGGGGGAATCCCGACCTGGAGGAATCCTGACCTAGAGGAATCCTGATCTGGAGGAGACTTGACTTTGAGGAATCCTGCTCTGGAGGATTCATGACCTGAGGGAATCCTGACCTAGAGGAATCCTGACCTGGAGGATTCATGACCTGGGGGAATCCCGACCTGGAGGAATCCTGACCTGGAGGATTCATGACCTGGATGAATCCTGACCTGGAGGATTCATGACCTGGGGGAATCCTGACCTGGAGGAATCCTGACCTAGAGGAATTCTGACCTGGAGGATTCATGACCTGGGGGAATCCCGACCTGGAGGAATCCTGACCTAGAGGAATCCTGACCTGGAGGATTCATGACCTGGGGGAATCCTGACCTGGAGGATTCATGACCTGGGGGAATCCTGACCTGGAGATTCATGACCTGGGGGAATCCTGACCTGGAGGATTCATGACCTGGGGGAATCCTGATCTGGAGGAATCCTGAACTGACCTGGGGGAGACCTGACGTGCTCAGTCATGACCTAATTATATCATAACATGATTCTTCCCCCCCCCCCCAGCTTCCAGTACTGGTTTTGTGCACCCAATTGGTTTCTGAGCTAGGAAAGGGATAGGACAGTTCCACAACACAGTCCTTATAGCGATAATACTTTAGCATTAGATTGGGGAGACAGTGTTTATTCACCAACCTCACTCAGGTAGAGGCAGGCACTCTTCGGGGTTCACATTTCCTGAATGTAGGTCAGCATGGTCGAATGGATAATAACACATGTTCTTAAACATCCGGTGTGCTGATACCGAGGTAAGGGGTTCAACCCCTACACCGGACAGTTGGACTAAAATGTTGACCTGTCGTCCTTGACTTGGTGACGTACATTACAAGTACCTCTGAAGTGGGAGTGGGTTCGCCTGATGGCGAGGGACACTGTTAATAGAGAAAGCTAATCCACACACAAAATTCAGTCCAGCAATACTGGAAGTAGTATGTGTGGACTACGCTTGAGTTCAAAGCGAGTGAGCTCCCCCCCCCCCCCCAAAAAAAAAAAAAAAAAAAAAAAACCAACTTCCTGAATGCCAGTGCATCAGACTGAAGAGTTGAAACTCTCTTTTAAATAGATGATGAAGTATGAGGCTAGAAACAATGGGTGCGGAAGAACAAGAAGAAGATGAACATGAAGGAGGAGAAGAAAATCAAGAGAAAGAAGAATAAGAGGGCAATGAAGATGAGGGAGAAGAATAGCTAGAAGAGGAAGACAGTTATTATTAATCTTCTTTGCTTAAGAGATTATTGTGATAGGTAATTTATGGTACGAAATTTAATATGATCTCAGAATGACCTGAATGATACATGTGTTGAACTTCTATCTAACAGGGGAAGTATTCAGAGTCCGAGTCTGCTTCACACAATCACAAGAAAAGTGAGTTTTTGTGTTGCCTGTTTGTATCCACCAATTTGCAGTCTTCTTTTCTTTTCCCCCCACTTTTCTCCCCCCCCCCCCCCCCATTGAGGAGAAGGCCCTGAACCAATTCACTCCACGCCCTCCTATCCTTAGCTATCCCTTGCAGATCCCTCCATGTCCACACCATAATACTCATTTCTTTCTCTGCTTCTCTTCTCCGTGTGGTTTCATGTCTTCCCCTATTTCTGTCTACTTCTCCGTGTGGTTTCATGTCTTCCTCTATTTCTGTCTACTTCTCCGTGTGGTTTCATGTCTTCCTCTATTTCTGTCTACTTCTCCGTGTGGTTTCATTTCTTCCTCTATTTCTGTCTACTTCTCCGTGTGGTTTCATGTCTTCCTCTATTTCTGTCTACTTCTCCGTGTGGTGTCATGTCTTCCTTTATTTCTGTCTACTTCTCCGTGTGGTTTCATTTCTTCCTCTATTTCTGTCTACTTCTCCGTGTGGTTTCATGTCTTCCTCAATTTCTGTCTACTTCTCCGTGTGGTTTCATGTCTTCCTCTATTTCTGTCTACTTCTCCGTGTGGTTTCATTTCTTCCTCTATTGCTGTCTACTTCTCCGTGTGGTTTCATGTCTTCCTCTATTTCTGTCTACTTCTCCGTGTGGTTTCATGTCTTCCTCTATTTCTGTCTACTTCTCCGTGTGGTTTCATGTCTTCCTCTATTTCTGTCTACTTCTCTTCTCCATGTGATTTCATGTCTTCGTCCATTTCTTTCTACATCTCTGTGTGGTTTCATTCTTCCTCTATGTCTGTCTACTTCTCTGTGTGTGTTAGGTCTTTCTCTATTTTATTTGATCTGTGGATCCCAGAATTCCGATTCCGATTCCGTTGTTGGTACGAGTACCCCCTTTCATCCTTCGTTTTCCGACTTGGCTATGTAGGATGTTTATGGTGTAGCTTGAAGTTTCTCTTTCGTACTTTGGGCTACTTGTTGTCAGCTTCCCGGCTTCTGATGGGTTGATTGCGTTCGTTGCTGTCTTGATGAAGTTTTACATGTCTGGACGGAGTCGCGCACTTGTTGAGGTCTGGAGTATTTGGGTACCCACCCCGTCTTATGGTGCTGCTTCCTTCAGGGAGTTTTACCAGTTGTCGTCTCTCCTGATGTTCCTCCTATTTCCCCGTCGTGGGTTGCCTTCGAATCTTCTCGGCGTTCGCCAGTCGGGTCTTGGTGGTGAGCGATATCGTACTTCCTCTGTTGTTTCTTCGTCTGTTTGTGCCCTTGTATCCTCTGGTTCGGGTGTGGCTGTCTGGGTCTTGGTCTGGAGCAGGTCGAGCATCTCATGAAAAGTGTCTTGTATTTTAAGTAGCTGTTTATCCGTCTCAGCCTTTACAGCAGCCATCCGAGCGTAATATTGAGCTATCTGCTGCTGGACTTGTTTCATTTCGTCGAGGATGCGCTGAGCGGTCGTTTGTGTTTCTTGCTTCTTGTCGTTTTCTTTCTCCCTGCTTGATAACCTTTTTTCTGTCTCAGCCTGTATAACAGCCATCCGGGCGACATCCTGCTCGATCTTCTGCTGAACTTGCCTCGCCTCGTCCAGGATGCGCTGAGCGGCTGTTATCTGTGTTTCTTGCGTTTTGTTTCTTTCTTCCTCCATGCTGGTGAACTTTGATCGCAGGTGCTTCAGTTGGCCTTCCAGTTGTGCTTTGTCACTTTTGGTGAGTCTATTGGTGGTCTCGTACTGCCTCCTGGCTTCCTTATATGGCAGGTTAGTCTTGATGGCGATCTTCATGGCTTCCTTGCTGTCTTGGTGGCAGGGGCAGCCGAGGTACCTGGCGCCGTGGATCCCAGAAAAAGGTCTCTTTCTAGTTATACTACCAGGGGGCTTCAAATAAAAACCTTAAATGTCTTTTTGTCTAGATTATGCCATGTGGCCATGCCATACAGATATTTACTTACCTGTCTTCCCCTTGTTCTGTTCCCCTCCATCTTGCCAGTTGTCACCAAGTTCTCCAGTTTATTTCTTCTCATAACGCTGTTCATAATCCCGTATACTCACATATGAAACACAGCTGCACGAGATTCGGCAGCGGATCGCATCGCGTTGGTTTCTTACCGAAAGGTATGTGAACCAGTCGTTCAGAAAGCAATGGCAAACTACTTAACGTAAAACTTGCCAAGACATCAACAGCAGCTGGAAAATGCTGGTATTGACTGCAAAGTCCTGTAAATAGGATATGAAAAAAAAAAAAAAAAAAAAACCTGCACAAACAATTGTTACTGTCTACTCATTGGTTTTTCTGTCTGTCAATGGTGTACTTTGCATTTTCCTCCGAAACCACATCTCCACTGCCATTAGATGTTTCTCAGTTTGACTGCTCATTGTCATTAAGTTTTTCAGATTATCTTGGCTCATCAGGGCCCCAAAAATCATCATTGCTTGTTTATGATTGGGCCTCTTGAAGTCATGTGATCTCTTTATTTAGACTGCTGACTATTAGAAACTAATGACAGAAAATAATTAATAAGAAGAAGAATATTCAGCATACATTATTAGCACTTCTCTCTCTCTCCCTCTCTCTTCCCTCTCCCTCTCACTCTCTCTCCCCTCCCTCCTTCATTAGGACATATGCTTCCAACCAACTCACTCCCATCCTTTGTGTCATCCCCATAGTATTAATTTGTGTTTTGTACTTTTCTTCTACGTATGGCTTTAAGTCTTCTATTTTTTTTTTTTTTTTTTTTTTTGGCCATGTGGATCTAGGCACACATTCCAGAGGAGTGAAACCTCGCAACAAATTCATAATCATGAATATTTGTAATTAGTTTTAATAATAGAAAATAAAATCATCAATGGCGTTTTGGAAACCAGTCATGTGATTTATAGAGACCTTGTGTTTTGTGTGTTATTTAATGCATAAACTGGACGATTGTCCATTTAGCTGGGATTAACTGAAGCAGTTACTATTTATATGGCCAAGCCATTGTTGTGTAAACAGAAAGACATGAAAGTCAGTTTAAAATGACTTTAGTTAGTTAAAGTTAGTTTCATATCCTTTACAGGACATGTCAGTCAATCCCATTTTTTTTTTTGGCTGTTAGTAATTTCTTGGCAAGTTTACATTCAGTAGTTTGGCACTTGTTTCTGAATGATTGGCACTCATGCCTTTTTATGGGAACCAACGAAAGGCTGTCTGCTTCGAAATCGCCCGCAAGTGTGTTTCAAATGCATTCGTTACCCCTTTTCTACATAGCCGATCTACAATAGAAGACAACTGAAATGAGTGTAGGAATATGTGTGTTGTATATTTCAGCTTAAAGATTTGTCTTATTTCTTTAGTTTATGTTGTGTGACTTCTTCTGTAGATCGTGCAGTCTCTTATGTGTGTCTTCATTGTTAAAATCATCGTTAAAATTATTGTTATGTTTGTCATCACAGATTCCAAGGACTTCAAATCATCATCTTTAAATACCCATAGCACATCTGTAAGAGAATCCTCACAGGAAGCTTCATCCTACGGCTTTCATGAAATCAAGGCAAGCAGAAGCCAGTATGGTAGACAAGAGAGTACTGCCAGCCGTAACACTCATCGTTCAGACAGTGACAGTGTTTTCTCCCATCACACTGAGAAGAGATATGGTGGAGAAATTCCTCTGTCTTATACAGATCCTCATAGCAGAAATAATAGACTATTTGAGGAGGCATCCATAAGATATCCTGGCGCATTCCTTCCCGGTTATAATGTTCAGAACTCGGGACAGGCGCTGATGCATCGTGGTAATTTGTTTTCTACAAGTGATAAGAGAACAGAATCGTGTTAGCAAGAGTTGACATCTTGTTCAATAATAAAGCATTCAAATGAATGGTGAGTACGTAACATGATACATACTGCATCTTATCAGGTGCATACTGCAAAGTTATTTATTACATGAAGAAAATAAATGAATTATGCTTTGGGTTAAATACTAAAAACACAAGTTCACTGGTATTGTTCAAATGTGGAGCATTTGTTATCCCCACAGTAATCACAGATAATTCACGTATTCACTCCTTATAATATATATGGAGTCTCTGTGGTGAAGTGGTCAAGCCGTTTGACTCGTGCTCCGAAGGTTGTGGGTTCGATTCCAGGCACCCTTCGGTTTACGAGTTAAATGTTTCGGAGACTCCTGTGGGTCGTCGCTAAAAGCTACGGAGTTCATGCTTTGTGCGACGCTTTCCGTGCTGCGGAAAGAGACCGAGCCATATGAGATAAAACCCGGTGCAATGAAGTCGACCCTGTCGACTTTTAAGCGACTTTTTTAAAATGATATATAACTCTGCAGTATGCACCTGAAGAGATACAGCTAAATATGTCAGGCAATAAATCATGCAATATATTGTTGTTAGCTTATGTGTTTAAATTACTAAGGGAATACATTGTTATGAAGTCCTACTACATGAAAAATGACGCTAGGGTGAGATGATTTCTCCTCATATTTAGGAGGTTCACAGTCTCCACTGTGATGAATTCTGCCGAGGACCACACACTGTATATAAGTCAAGGACACTCCCTAAGCACATTGAAGAGATTAGAACAAGAATCGCCATGGCGAAGGTAACCTTTTGCAAGATGAAAAACATTCTGACCAATAAAAAGATGTCAATTGCTACGATAAAAAGAGTTCTGAGGTGCTATATAGAATCTGTACTTGTATATGGATGTGAAGCGTGGACTATGAGCAGTCAAGCTGAAAAACATCTGATGGTTGTGGAAATGTGGTTTCTGAGGAGAAAGCAAAGAATACCATGGATAGACAGAAAAACCAATGACCAAGACCTACAAGAAACAAATGAAAATCATAAACTGATTAGAGACATTAGATGTAGACAGTCAAAATTGTTTGGACATGTTATGAGAAGACATAAATTGGAGAACTTGGTGACAACTGGCAAGATCGAGGGGAGGAGAACAAAGGGAAGACCGAGAAGTAAATACCTGGATGGCTTGGCGACGTGGCATGGTCGAGACAGGAACACGGAGCTGATCCACGACTTTGGTGATGAGTGAGATGGCAGAACATGACCGCCCATGCTTACCGGCATGGCACATGATGGATGGAACATTATATGTATAGTGTTAGACCCATATTTGTATAGTTGAGTGATGTGGTTTGTATCAAGCCGGCCACCTTTACTACCTTAGACGGCTCCTAGTGCACGTTTTAGGCTGCGTCCAGTCAATATGAAAAATGTGGTTCCACCCCGATGAGAATTGAACCATCACCACCGGCGCATCTAGCATTTTTTTGGGCATATCCTTTTACAGGACTTCGCTATCAACACCAGCATTTTACTGCTGTTGTTGAAATCTTGGCTCGTTTACGTTCAGTAGTTTAACATTGCTTTCTAAACGACCAGCTCCCATACCAATTCATTAAAACCCAGCGCAATGTGATCTGTTGCCAAATTGCGCGCAGATGTGTTCCGAACGCTGGTAAGCGGGATTACGAACCTCATCCATATTCCCTTCTTCACGGAGACCGGTGCACCTTGCAAAGAGACTTCAAAAGTCACAGCAAATATCCCAACGATTGTGGTAGGCAATCAGTGGAGATGGCTTGCATTCACCACTGATAATCTCATACTCATGACCAAAATGAGTGTGGTGGTTGTCTGTCAAGATTGAAGCTCAACTGGTGACCGCTGTCCAAATTCTTCATGTTGTATGAAAATTAGCAACTTCAATGAAGGAATTCATACAAAAACAATAACAAGAACAATATAATGCTAGATATTTTTTCACTGTACAGTGAAAATATAGGGTGTATTTTTAATGACTGTGCAGTGTTTGAAAATATTGCCGGTCCAAGTTTTGTATTCACCCTCTGTAAAGTTCACGCAATATAATAGGTAAATACACCCTGTATGTTTAGAAATTTAGAAGAGGAAATTTAGAGGAATCACCATTGGGGGACAACATCAATAACATTAGATATGCAAATGATACAGTATTGATTGCAGACAATGAACAGGATCTGCAGCATTTAGTAGATATGGTTATTGCCCACACTGAACAACTAGGATTAGAATTAAATTGTAAGAAGACACAGATTATGGTCGGCACTAAGAAGAAATAAATACCACAATGTAATATTCAGGTAAATGGGAATATTCTGAAACAAGTGAATCGGTACAACTATCTCCGAACTGTTAAAACATCTTATGGGAGGTTCCTTTAGGAGATTAGAACAAGAACGGCTATGATGAAGGCAGCCTTTTGCAAGATGGAACACATACTGTCCAATACAAAAGATGTAAATTGCAACGAGAAAAAGAATGTTGAAGAGCTACATAGAACCTGTACTTTTGTCAGGCTTGGCCATGGGAATGTAATTCCTAAGGGAATTCCATGGGAAAGTTCCCATGGGATGGGATGGGATGGAACAGCACACATTTGTATTTTCCATGGGACAGTAGCCATGTCATAGCAACTCGATCTAGAGCCCGTTACCCTTAATTTTTTTTTAAAACCTTTTTTAATGCTTTTTATCCTTATTTTGTCTTTATATATTTGTATCTATTCTTTATCTTGTGGTGGGACACCGGATAAATAAATAAATACACCTAGCCTTTTATTATATAAGATTACATTTTGGTGCGTCACCAGCAATTAAAATTATAAAAGTGATGTGACTGGAAAAAGATTTCAGAGCACTGATCTACATAGAAAAAAAAAACGTAATACGAACTGCTAAGCAGTGTTGCCAGTTGGGCAGATTTCACGCCAAATTGGGCTACTTTACTGGACTATTTGTGGGAAATTTATGTGTTGGCGGGATGCGGTTTTTTGGGCTAGTTTTGGTAGAGTATGGGAAGTTTTGGTTCAGGGATTACCTGGATTAACTGAATTATTAGAAACAGTTGATCAGCAGGAAATTTATAATGTGTTGAATGAGCAGAGTGACTCAGAAACAGAATGAGAGTGTCAGACTGACACTGAATTGTCATATTTAGATTAAACATATTTTTATAAAATACTCTGGAATATTAAAATTAATCAATTCTGTCGTTTTGCATGTCTCTTTGTACAAGTAGTCCTATTTAGTAGACACTAAACCTAAACTTTCATAAATTTCAAAATTTTATTTGAACTGTATTCTATATTAATATTATAATGATAATCCCATGGAATGGGATGTGATGGGACAGGCATAAATTACCATGGGATAGGACAGGACGGGACGGGATGGGATGGGACAGAAAAATATATCCCATGGACAAGCCTGACTTTTGTATGGATGTGAAACGTAGAAAATGAGTAGACAAGCTGAAAAACATCTCATGGCAGTGAAAATGTTGTATCTGGGGAAAATGAAAAGAAAAAAAATACCATAGACAGAAAAACCAAGAAGCAACTGAAAAATGTAAAGTGATTAGAGACAGTCACAATTTTGGGGTATATTACGAGAAGAAATAAACTATAGAACTTTGTGACAACTGGCAAGATTTAGGGGAAATGAACAAGGGGAAGGCAGAGAAGTAAATATCCGAATGGCTTGGCCCCATGGCTACATAACCGAGACAAAAACACAAAGCTGATACACGACTCTGGTGATCGTGTGAGATTGCGAAACATGCTTATCGGCATGAGACGTGATTATGACGCTTTGCTTACGTCAGTGAAAGGTGTGATTCTGTGTATGAGAACATTGATAACATGATTAAAATACCATCAGTTCTATGTCCTACGAGACTGTTCAGTCCAAATATTTATATTTTATTTAGCATTTCCCTTCATCATAAGTGTCTGTGCACAAACCTATTCTTGAGAAATAATGTGGTGATTTTCCCTTGTCTTCCACGTGCACCATAGATAATTACATGCTGTAAATAGTCTAAAGAGGGTAGCATTTACAGGCAGAATATTGGTAGCTTTTGCCTCTTCACAAAGTCCAACTGGTGAGGGCTATTTAAGATGCACATGCAACCTTTTTTTTGTTGCCCTTATCTAAGAAAGTTATGCGTCTGCTACATTACCTCAGAATGATAACTTGCTTGTGTTTCTCATTTTTTGAAAAATTGTCCAGAAGTGGCTTCAGATCTATGACTTTTTGAGAGAAAACTCAAATTTCTCATGAGAATTAATGGTGGACAGGGACTGAAAGATTATATATGTGGTTGTCTTCAGTCTGCCCGTGAATAAACAAAGATTGGACTGGGCAAGACTAATCTGGACAAGACTGGACTGGACAAGACTGGATTGGACAAGACCAAACAAGACAGTACAGTACAAGCTGAACAAGACATGTCAGGGCAGGACTAGACCAGATAGGACAGAACAATATTAGATGAACAAACCAAGAAGGGACAAGACTAGACAAGACTACAGAATAAGACAAGATGAGAAAAACAGGATAAGATAAGACATGACTTAAAAAAAGACAAGATAGGACAGAGTAAGACAGGACAAGACTAGTTGAGAGAAGAAAGACAAGACAGGACGGAACAAGACAAAAGAAAATAAGATGGTAAGACAAGTCAGGGACAGAACGAGATAAGACAAAAAAAAAGATATGACAACAAGGAAGGACAGAACAAGACAAGATAAAACCAGACAACACAACAAGACAAAACAGGACAAGGCAAGAGTCTCTGGAATTAACACTAGAGTTATCTTTCAGTTCCAAGTAGCTTGTTATGTCTGATTGGCCCTTCCCTTTGAATTCCAACCACCATATAATATGCTCTTACATTTCTGCATTTGGTCAAACCATACTAAAGAAATCTGCCTTCCCTAGTGGTCACTTTCAGAGTGTATTGCCTCTTTGAAAGCATTGCATTTGTGAATTTTCATAGTTGTTATTCCTTCCCCCTTCCCTAGGGCAACTAATGCGGTAAAACTTCTGGCACAGACGAGTTCAATAGACGCAGTATTTTTGTAATAATTTATTTTTAAAACTTTAAAGAGGCTGAGTGTAAGCATTCTTGTATTGGACTTAATTAATAGTTGTTGCACTTTATTCAACTGTTGTACATCGTTGCTGTAATACCATTTAATTGTTACTTCCATTTATTGAATATCTTTGTGTTATTTGATTTGTTGAGACTGTTGTTACAATAGTTCGCCAAAAATATGTGCCATGGACTTTCATATACATGTTCAGACTCTTTGTTGTTAATTTAAAAATTGTACATGTATATATCCCAATTCTTTAATAAAATCTAATGTAGTAAATATACGGCTTTTCTTGTGTATTATGCTAATTTCTATATCTTTATCGGGTTGTCAAGTCTTAGTCAGATGTGACTGAGCTACCGTATGACAGTGGACTCTACTACCTGCTTTCTGTTAGAGCTGAATGTTGGGCGGCGCTCATATAACCGACACCCCACATTGTGCTGACGGCTTCGGGCGGAGGAGTACAATTGGGAGGGTACAAGTTATGTGTGCGAGGAAATGCAACCTAAAGACTAAATGTCTTGGCAGGGAAGACCAGGCCCTTAGCCTTGGTCTGCAACTGGTCTAGGATGGAAGCTATGATGGGCGGACAGTTAGAGCATTGCTTTGTTGATCCGGCAGCTTCTGCAGCTTGTCTTGTTCCTGGCGTAATGGTGTTACCTTTCCTCTGTAATAAACTAGGCAGGCCGAGAGAGGGATCATGCTGCATGGGCAACACATGGTCTCTAAATTCAGCCCAGGCTTTGTGTTATGGAGAGGTATAACTTGATTTTACAAACTATCGTTTGTCAAGACGACAAGGTGCCAGTCAGTCAGTTATGTCTTTGTCTGTATGTATCTATGGGTGCAAGTGTGTGCATGCATGCCTGCCTGCCTGCCTGCCTCATAACATTTTTAAATGCATTGTTTATGTTCAAATTAGCGTGTTTTTTCTTATCTACGTGAATGTAACATGCGTAATAGATAACTGATGTGCAACAGATGAGTTTTTAGAAGACCTGAATGTAAGATGGGTTTGCATGCCCGATTTGTGACCCTTCGAAAATAAAGTGTGTTCGTTTACGCTTCCCCCCTCCACTCTGTCTTCCCCTCCCTCTCTGTCCCTCTCCCTCCCTATCTCTCTTTCTCCCTACATCTCTCTCCCTCTCTCATTTTCTCTCTCTTCAGTAATTTACTTGGAATCCATTTGATAACATCAAGTCACCTCCTGGGCCATCATGGCCAAGTAAAAGCAAATAAGTTCAGATAACAGGCCAGAGAGAACATTACTGTATGTTTATTTCTGGTTGAATCTGTAAAAGAGAAACTACAAGTTCCAACATAATTACGTGCATACATAATAATGAGTACGAAGACAGGCAGGGAATGGTACAAACAGATGCAGTTATACTAAATCACCAAGTAGTAAAACTAAAGATATCTCTACAGCAGATTCTGTTGTTACGGTATGATATGGTAGACTTTATCATTCTAGATAGACCATAACATAATGAGATGAGTGGCCAGTTTCTTTCCACACCATAACTCCCTCCCAAACAATTCCCTGACAATTTTCCGGTACCCGTTTTAAGAGTCTTGTTATGACCCGGCTCTGTGGCAAACATGATACTTAGAATTATCTTCTCAGGAATCTCATTTCCATTGCTGTAATTTTTCTTTTCTCTTTTTCTGTCATTGTCCAGGTTTGGCATTGGTAACATAGAGATGGTGGGAAGATTGTGGTGTAGAGTGCTTTTTTGGCATTGGTAGCATAGAGATGGTATATAGATTAGTGTGTAGAGTGCTTGTTTGGCATTAGTAGCATAGAGTTGGTAGAGAGCTGTGTTGCAGAGTGCTTGTTTAATATCTACTGACATATGTTTGTATGGTGCCTGGAAGAAAAGGACGGGATCCACCCAAACGAAGGTTGACACGGGCCATTAAAGACACCTTGGCCACAAAAATGCATGAGGCATGGAAACACAAAAGATTGAGAGGCCTAAACAAAAAGGCAAGAGAAGCTTTCGTAGCAATAGGAAATGTGTGGGAGTCAAAAGAAATTAAACCTAGTAGCAATCTATAAGGTCAGGTCAGTACTGCTGTATGTATCAGATACATGGATAAGGACTAAAAGAATTACTTCTAAATTAAAAGTGGTCGCCCACTTTTAACATGCACCAAAGAGGCGCAGCGTTCTGTTATTCATTTGTTTTAATCAATGAAGATGTGAAACCTGTTTAAATTTATTGGCCTGTCAGTCCAGCAAGTGTGTGAGTGGAGTAGGAAGTTTTTACCCGCAATTAAATCCAAATAACGTGGACTTCTGAGTAAAATGTGTCCTTTTACAACATGACAATGTGCTTGACCCCATACTGCCTGTGCAACAGTGGAAACCATCGAAGACTTCCACTTTCAGTGTGTACCACATTCCCCCGTACATGCCAGACCTAGCCCAAAGTGATTTCCACCTATTTGGACAACTCAAAGAGTAAAAACAACATGGAAGGTTTTAATTTGAAGCCTCCTCGTATATAATGTTCTACATCCATTACCCTTTTCCAGGCTGTTGTTAGTTACTCTGGCAGTCCTGGGTATTCATAACTTTCGCCTTAGAAACCACATCTTTATTGCCTCCAAGCTCTTCCTAATTTGTTTAATGATGCACTGCCATACAATAGAATGAACACGTTGATGCCGTGACTAAAGAATACAACCACAACATTAAAAAAACAAATATGTAAGGGTGCTTGATCTTGTAAGAGACATGTAAAATGACAGAAAAGATCATGAACTGATTCAGTGCCAAAGAAAAAGTAGGTTTAGACCAAACATGGTACACAATCAAATGAACAAGTTTGAGAATTTAAATTGTAGAAGATGCCATGAAATGAAACAAATAGCACGATAACACTAGTATGGCGATATATCGTCGTTCTGTCCAAATGGTCGGTCACATTTGGTGATATATTATCCTTCAGCACTGAATCAGTTAACGAGGGAAATGTAAACCGAGTAGGCGGAGAAAAGTAGGACCAAACATAGATGGATTCAGCATCTCATCTCATCTTGTTTCTCTTGTACCTTACAGTGTCAAGGATTCAGGATCTCATCTCATCTCATTCCTCTTGTACCCTACAGTGTCGAGGATTCAGCATCTCATCTCATCTCTCTTGTACCTTACAGTGTTGAGGATTCAGGATCTCATCTCATCTTGTTTCTCTTGTACCTTACAGTGTCAAGGATTCAGGATCTCATCTCATCTCATTCCTCTTGTACCTTACAGTGTCGAGGATTCAGCATCTCATCTCATCTCATTCCTCTTGTACCTTACAGTGTTGAGGATTCAGGATCTCATCTCATCTTGTTCCTCTTGTACCTTACAGTGTCGAGGATTCAGGATCTCATCTCATCTCATTCCTCTTGTACCTTACAGTGTCAAATTTCAGGATCTCATCTCATCTCTCTTGTACCTTATAGTGTCGAGGATTCAGGATCTCATCTCATCTTGTTCCTCTTGTACCTTACAGTGTCGAGGATTCAGGATCTCATCTCATCTCATTCCTCTTGTACCTTACAGTGTCAAGGATTCAGGATCTCATCTCATCTCTCTTGTACCTTACAGTGTCGAGGATTCAGAATCTCATCTCATCTTGTTTCTCTTGTACCTTGCAGTGTCGAGGATTCAGCATCTCATCTAATCTCATTCTCTTGTACCTTACAGTGTCAAGGATTCAGGATCTCATCTCATCTCATTCCTCTTGTACCTTACAGTGTCGAGGATTCAGGATCTCATATCATCTCATTCCTCTTGTACCTCACAGTGTCAAGGATTCAGGATCTCATCTCATCTCATTCCTCTTGTACCTTACAGTGTCAAGGATTCAGGATCTCATCTCATCTCATTCCTCTTGTACCTTACAGTGTCAAGGATTCAGGATCTCATCTCATCTCATTCCTCTTGTACCTTACAGTGTCGAGGATTCAGGATCTCATCTCATCTCATTCCTCTTGTACCTCACAGTGTCAAGGATTCAGGATCTCATCTCATCTCATTCCTCTTGTACCTTACAGTGTCAAGGATTCAGGATCTCATCTCATCTCATTCCTCTTGTACCTTACAGTGTTGAGGATTCAGGATCTCATCTCATCTTGTTCCTCTTGTACCTTACAGTGTCGAGGATTCAGGATCTCATCTCATCTTGTTCCTCTTGTACCTTACAGTGTCAAGGATTCAGGATCTCATCTCATCTCATTCCTCTTGTACCTTACAGTGTCGAGGATTCAGGATCTCATCTCATCTCATTCCTCTTGTACCTTACAGTGTCAAGGATTCAGGATCTCATCTCATCTCATTCCTCTTGTACCTTACAGTGTTGAGGATTCAGGATCTCATCTCATCTTGTTCCTCTTGTACCTTACAGTGTCAAGGATTCAGCATCTCATCTCATTCCTCTTGTACCTTAGTGTTGAGGATTCAGGATCTCATCTCATCTCTCTTGTACCTTACAGTGTCGAGGATTCAGCATCTCATCTCATCTTGTTCCTCTTGTACCTTACAGTGTCGAGGATTCAGGATCTCATCTCATCTCATTCCTCTTGTACCTTACAGTGTCAAGGATTCAGGATCTCATCTCATCTTGTTCCTCTTGTACCTTACAGTGTCGAGGATTCAGGATCTCATCTCATCTCATTCCTCTTGTACCTTACAGTGTCGAGGATTCAGGATCTCATCTCATCTCTTTCCTCTTGTACCTTACAGTGTCGAGGATTCAGGATCTCATCTCATCTCATTCCTCTTGTACCTTACAGTGTTGAGGATTCAGGATCTCATCTCATCTCATTCCTCTTGTACCTTACAGTGTTGAGGATTCAGCATCTCATCTCATCTCATTCCTCTTGTACCTTACAGTGTTGAGGATTCAGCATCTCATCTCATCTCATTCCTCTTGTACCTTACAGTGTTGAGGATTCAGCATCTCATCTCATCTCATCTCATTCCTCTTGTACCTTACAGTGTCGAGGATTCAGGATCTCATCTCATCTTGTTCCTCTTGTACCTTGCAGTGTCGAGGATTCAGGATATTTTAGGTAATTTGCATTTGATTCCAGCAGAGGCAGTACTTCCGGCTTGTGATAGACAGAAATGAGAAAGATAGGCATAGGGGAGAAATTCTGTACCGGACAGGCCACTGGGTGTTGCAGATAAGTGTGGTTTCAAAAAGGGGTATATGCATGAGGGGATGAATCTAATGTATTTAAAACCAGTGTGTGACTAGAGTTATCTGCATCTACTCCTGAAGGCATTTGCTG
The DNA here is from genome assembly GCA_963921405.1 of Cepaea hortensis. NCBI lineage: Eukaryota > Metazoa > Mollusca > Gastropoda > Stylommatophora > Helicidae > Cepaea > Cepaea hortensis. Next base: position 10,742,248 of record OY992886.1, on the reverse strand, counting down.
AGGGAGATAGAGAATCTGTTGGCTTACCCGGAGTGCTTTGGTGTTTATTATAACAGTTAGTTAGTCAGCTAGTTAGTAATTTAGATAGTTAGTTAGCTAGCTAGTTAGTAAGTTAGACAGTTATATAGTTAGTTATATACTTAGCTAGTTAGATAGATAGTTAGCTAGCTAGTTAGTTAGATTGTTAGTTAATTAGATATATAGTTAGTTAGTTACCTTGTTAGTAAGTTAGTTAGTCGACAGATCATCCTCATTGCACATTGAACCACTCAGTCCATAAGTGCTCGGATCCCCTCCTCAGTAAATCCCGCAGCGTGTAGCAGCTAATGACACAAGTTCTGTGTTGGCTATTAATCTTTGGCTTCCTTCATAGTGTTCTTGTTTGCCCACACTTCTTTTAACTGGGCAGAACCAAAATGTGACACAGAAATAGAAGGGGAAATCTTCAACCAAGTGGATAATTTTAAATACCTAGGGGCACTTATAACATCAGATGGAAGATGTACAACAGAGATTAAGAGCAGAATAGGGCAGGCAAAAGCCGCATTTCAGAAAATGAAGAGTATCTTATGCAATAAGTCGCTATCAATGAATATAAGAAAGAGAGTGCTGAAATGCTATATAGAACCAGTTTTGATGTATGGCAGCAAATCTTGGAAAGTAAATGAACAAATTAGGAAGAACTTAGAAGCAACAGAAATGTGGTTTTTAAGACGAATATTGCGAATTCCTTGGACTGCCAGAGTAACTAACAACGATTACCTGAAAGAGACTAATGAAACTAGAACACTATATACAACAATAAGAAAGAGACAAACAGTTTTCTTTGGTCATGTGATGAGAAGAGAGGCATTGGAGAATATCGTGACAACTGGAAAAATCGAGGGGAAGAGAGGCAGAGGCAGACCAAGAGAAATGATGCTGGACGGATTGAGACGGTGGCATGGAGGAATATCATCAGCAGAGCTGATGCAGAACACCAAAGACCGAGATCTGTGGAGAGCCATGAACGCCTACGCCAGCCGGCACGGCACTTGATGATGATGAGGACATTCTGGCAGACACTAGCCTGGCAAACGAAGGAAGAATCCTCCATGGCCTCAATTGTAATGAAGCTTGTCCAGGACTCAAAATGTGCACAGTATTCAACTGCAAGAGAGCTAATATGATAGATAATCAGCACCCACACCTTGCACTCAACCACTTAGAGAAACCAAAAGCATGCATCAAATATGTCGCCCGTCAGCTGGGCTAGAACCAAGTTATTGTGAGTTCCTAAGTCATAAAGTCGTACAAGAGTGCAAAGCTCGATTGGATTGTGTTTGATAATGACTAGTTACCATATCACATGGTCTCCTTGCTCTCAGACCTACAAAATGTGAAGGTGCTACAACATCACAGACCAACAGCAGGACAATCCTTCAGGACACATTTTTATTATGTTTATAACATGTGGCAGAGAATACAGAAAACCAAATATTAGAAAAACAGATTTAAAACAATAATATTGTCAGTTAAAAAAAGTAAAAGATTCCTTTTCATGCCATGAAATGTACGAGTATATGGTGCTTGCCCTATATTTTTAGACCAGCTGCCACTGGATGGGTCATGTGATCATTATCACACTGGCTGCCTTTACTACCCAGAACATTTCTGGATACTCGTTTTTAAAAAACTTTTTTTGGTTTTTCATGACCCTCGACCGACAGAGATTTAATAGCACAAAAAGATAATACTTTAAAACATGTTAAACTACAATAATTCTGTTAAAATATGAGTTGTAGGTATAATATACAGATTCAAGGAAGGTGAGTTTGGGTTCACAAAAGGTTAATGAAAACAGTGTGGTTGTCATAACAGCATAGCATTACAGTAAACATCAAACAAACTGAACTATTTCACACACTCAGCATTCACACCAAATATTTCAAATCATATCTGCCATTCTTCTTTCTTCTTGTGCCCTTTACTGCCCACTGAAGCACTGGTGTTCAACTAACCCATGCCAAGCCTGCTGATCTTTTGCAGCCTTTCTGCATCATCATCAAATCAAATCCCAAAGCAGTTTTATAGCTATGGATCTGTGATATCATCATCTTCATCACGTGCCATGTCGGTAAGCGTGGGCGATCATGTTTTGTCATCTCACACTATCACTAGAGTCGTGGATCAACTCAGTGTTCTTGTCTCAACCATACCATGTGGCCAAGCCATTCAGGTATTCACTTCTCTGCCTTCCCCTTGTTCTTTCTCCCTCAACTGTGCCAGTTGTTACCAAGTTCTCAAATTTATATCTTCTCATAACATGTCCAAAAAGCGGTGACTGTCTATGCCTAATTTCTCTAATTGGCATATGGTTTTCATTTGTTTCTTGCAGGGCTTGGTTGTTGGTTTATCTGTCTGTCCATGGTAGTCTTTGCATTTTTCTCAGAAACCGTATTTCCACAACCATCAGATGTTGTTCAGCTTGTCTGCTCATTGTCCACACTTCACATCCATACAAAAGTACTGGTTATATGTAGCACCTCAACACTCTTTTTCCCATTGCAATTGACATCTTTTTATTGGTCAGTATGTTTTCCATCTTGCAAAAGGTGACCTTCGCCACAGCGAGTCTTGTTCTAATCTCTTCAAGGCATCTCCCAACAGATGTTCTGTGAATGACAGGGACATCACATTGTGTAGGTCTGTATACATGGATGATTAGGTGGCCAGTATTTTCTTCACTTGGCGTGATGCTGAACAGAGGCGTTGAATCCTTGTCCGACCATGTTCATGATACCGGGTGTTTGTAAAGTCTCACTACACTTTGTATGTAGAACAAATTTGAAAAATGAAATACAAGATCTCATACAAAAATGTGCTCCACTGTCCATTACGAAGCAATATGCAGCGAATGGCTGTCTGTCATCTCCTTAAGTAATTCTTTGCACTCCAAACAGAATGGTGTTATCAACGGAAGAAAAGTATTTTTTTTCAAATTTGGTCTACATACAAAGTGTAGTGAGACTTTAAAAACACCCAGTATTATCAGCGAAGATAAGAGAAGTCATGGCTGCAGCAGGGTATAACAATAGGTAAGGTATTTGCATGGTGTCTGTGTTTAGTATGTCTCATTTCTTTTCAGCAGTTACATGCACTTAACTGTTTTCCTATTATTAGCTTTGCTTCCTCCATACCCCCCACCTATTCTGCACTGCATCATATATTAGCTTTGCTTCCTCCATACCCCCCACCTATTCTGCACTGCATCATATATTAGCTTTGCTTCCTCCATACCCCCCACCTATTCTGCACTGCATCATATATTAGCTTTGCTTCCTCCATACCCCCCACCTATTCTGCACTGCATCGTAGCTCATCTAGCAGACTTTCCCCTTTTCCTGGTTAGCCAAGTCATGCTTATTTATGTAACTTGTTCACTGTTGCTGGGATTTTTGTGGTTGAATTTGTCTATGTGGTGAAGTAGCCTGCATGAAGCCCAACCCTTCTGGTTGCCTCTAATGACATGCAGGATAGGTTAGTTAGTTGCATATCCTTTACAGAACGTCATAGAAAACCCCCGCATTTTTGTGGCTGTCAAGTTTACACTCAATAGTTTACCATTTTTTTCTGAACATCCGTCACTCATTCCAATGTATGAAAATCAGCGCAAGGCAATTTGCTTTCAAATCGCCCACAGCTGTGTTTTGAATTGCACTCGTAATACCTTCACCACAAATCTGATTTAATAGGTGTAGTCTTAATATTCCCTGCTTCCCTTACGGACCAGGGTATGACATGGGTGAATGTCTGTTATTAATTGAATAATACATCTGATGTGAAATATTTTTCACAAGCACATAACAGTATTTTGTGCAGACAATTAGCACATTTATTAAATGTGATTTATTTTCTGTTGTCGTCAAGGAGACATCCTGTTCAACCCTTCTGTTATAATTGGCATGCATAGTAACAAGTGACACTGAGAAAACTGTTTTGGTCCTACACAGCTCCCTTTGAAGATACACTCTATGGAGATGTCAATGAGCTTAAGATGGCTGCGGCTTCCTTAGCATTTATGTATATTGACGTCCGAAAGTTAATGAAGAAGTAAAAAACTAATTAGAGTAAAGGCCCTTTTACATTCTACATGGTGCTATGTCCCGGTACTTCTATAGACCAATGTGCTATATGGTGATGCCCCAGTACTTGTATAGACCAATGTGCAACATGGCGCTGTCCCGGTACTTGTAAAGACCAATGTGCAACATGGCGCTGTCCCGGTACTTGTATAGACCAATGTGCTATATGGTGCTGTCCCGGTACTTGTATAGACCAATGTGCTATATGGCGCTGCCCCAGTACTTGTAAAGACCAATGTGCAACATGGCGCTGTCCCGGTACTTGTATAGACCAATGTGCTATATGGCGCTGTCCCGGTACTTGTATAGACCAATGTGCTATATCGTGCTGCCCCAGTACTTGTATAGACCAATGTGCAACATGGTGCTGTCCCGGTACTTCTATAGACCAATGTGCTATATAGTGGTCCCGGTACTTGTATAGACCCGTGTGCTATATGGCATTGCCCCAGTACTTCTATAGACCAATGTGCAACATGGCGCTGTCCCAGTACTTGTATAGACCAATGTGATATATGGTGCTGTCCTAGTACTTGTATAGACCAATGTGCTATATAGTGCTGTCCTAGTACTGTACAGACCAGTGTGCTATATGGCACTGTCCCAGTACTTGTATAGGCAATGTGCTATATGGTGCTGTCCTAGAACTTGTATAGACCAGTGTGCTATATGGCATTGTCCCAGTACTTGTATAGACCACTGTGCTATATGGCACTGTCCCAGTACTTGTATAGACCAGTGTGCTATATGGCACTGTCCCAGTACTTGTATAGACCAGTGTGCTATATAGCACTGTCCCAGTATGTGTATAGACCAGTGTGCTATATGGCACTGTCCCAGTACTTGTATAGACCAATGTGCTATATGGTGCTGTCCCAGTACTTGTATAGACCAATGTGCCATATGGCGCTGTCCCAGTACTTGTATAGACCAGTGTTCTATATGGCACTGTCCCAGTACTTGTATAGACCAATGTGCTATATGGTGCTGTCCTGGTACTTTTATAGACCAATGTACTATATGGTGCTGTCCCGGTACTTGTATAGATCAATTTGCTATATGGTGCTGTCCCAGTACTTGTATAGACCAATGTGCTATAAATTGTGCTGTCCCCACACTTTTATAGACCAATGTGATATATGGTGCTGTCCCAGTACTTGTATAGACCAATGTGCTATATGGTGCTGTCCCTTCACTTGTATAGACCAATGTGCTATATGTTGCTGTCTCCACAATTGTATAGACCAATGTGCTATATGATGCTGTCCCTACACTTGTATAGACCAATGTGCTATATGTTGCTGTCCCCACACTTGTATGGACGAATGTACTGTATGGTGCTATCCCAACACTTGTATAGACCAATGTGCTATATGGTGCTGTCCCCACACTTGTATAGACCAATGTGCTATATGGTGTTGTCTCTACTTGTATAGACCAATGTGCTATATGGTGCTGTCCCTACACTTGTATGGACCAATGTGCTATATATGGTGCTGTCCCCACACTTGTATAGATCAATGTGCTAAATGCTGCTGCCAACACCCTTATATAGACCAATGTGCTATATGATGCCGTCCCCACACTTGTATAGATCAATGTGCTATATGGTGATGTCCCCACACTTGTATAGACCAATGTGCTATATGGTGCTGTCCCCACACTTGTATAGACCAATGTGCTATATGTTGCTGTCCCTATACTTGTACAGACCAATGTACTATATGTTGCTGTCCCTACACTTGTACAGACCAATGTACTATATGGTGCTGTCCCAACACTTGTATAGACCAATGTGCTATATGGTGCTGTCCCCACACTTGTATAGACCAATGTGCTATATGTTGCTGTCCCTACACTTGTACAGACCAATGTACTATATGTTGCTGTCCCTACACTTGTACAGACCAATGTACTATATGGTGCTGTCCCAACACTTGTATAGACCAATGTGCTATCCCCACACTTCTATAGACCAATGTACTATATGGTGCTGTCCCCACTTGTATAGACCAATGTGCTATATGGTGCTGTGCAATTATTCTAGTGATTGCTTGCTTGTGTTCGTTGGCTTGGTCCCGTTCTAGTGATGAATTGCTTAATCCTGCTTTGCTCTTCTTTACGGCTGTCCACTTTTGACTTGTTCTCTATTGAACACCGGCTTATGCATATCAGAATCAATCATTAATTACAAGAAAGGGCACACCATCTATAATGTGACAAAAAGATAATTAGTTTATGTACAAATTTTATTAACTCTTCCTGTCCCTTGCAGTTGTTAATTTTAACCCTGTTGACTCCAAACAGTTGTTACTTTAACACTTAGACAGAAATATCATTTAGGGAACCCTTTGAGACCACTAAGATAGTTCATACATAAATACACATGTTTTGTTTGTCAATCAAAGATGTAGAAAAAAAAATAGAGACTAGGGGACGCACTAGACAACATAAAAATGGAAAACTATAGTTACCGACCAGAATTCGAACCTGTCATCTCCACATGATGATTACACCTCGCTGCAGAAACATGTGTACTTCATCACACAACCAACTAGACACCCCTAGTCTCTATTTATTTCTTCTGCTTCTATAAGCAGCAAATAATACATGTGTTTATTTAACACCTTGAGGACATAGAATTTTTGCACACATTGTTGATGATTTCTGTCTCGATCTTTTTTCAATATCTTATTTGGTGATCAAATTTAAGAGCCAAAAGCTCCAAGTTGTTGTTTCCCAAGATATTATTTTTTTTAAAACATATCCTTTTTACAGGACATCGCTGTCAACACCAGAATTTTACTGCTGTTGTTGATGTCTTGGCAAGTTTACGTTCAGTAGTTTGCCATTGCTTTCTGAACTACCTGCTCCCATATCAATTTGTTAAAACCCAGCGCAACGCAATCTGCTTTCAAATTGCGCACAGCTGTTTTGAACACGGGTAAGTGGGATTACGAATCGTTTCCATAACCCCTTCACCACAGAGACCGGGAAGTATACTATTGGACACAGTATATTAATGAGAAAATTACAATATTATAACCTTAAGAAATTGAAATCAAAAGTTATGTTAAACTTATCAATTCATGGACAGTTGGAAATATCAGCTCTAAATGCTGGCTTTTTGTTCTTTAACTCATCCAGCGCCGAAAGATAATATATAACCAAATTTGACTTTCCTTTAGGACAAAAGATTATATATTGCCATACTAGGATCAACATATTATTTGTTTTGTTTTGTAGTAATGTCCATAATTTCAATGCTCAGTGAACGGAAATTTACATTATAAAACTTGTTGATTTGATTGTGTACCATGTTTGGTCCAAACCTTCATTTTGTTTGGCCCTGAATCAGTTAGGCCTACGGGGTTAAGGTATCAAATATTCTATGTGAGTGAAAATAAAACGTATGGAGCAGACGTAGCTATTATATCAGCTGGGTTAGTGTGGGTTCATTAACAACTGGATGATACAGAAGGAGTTAAGAAAAGTTTATCATGTAAGGTATACCCAAAAATAAACATGGTGAATGTCTTAGTACAGAATGGGTTAAAAACTTGATTATAGTAACAAATAATGTTTAAACAAAGAAAGAATTCAGAATGCCCTTAATTTGAGCTTGGACATAATAAAAAAATTATGTTAATCATTTTGTTGGGTGTGAAGTATAAAAATGAATTTTTGTTTAAAAGACTGAAACCACAGAGAACATGAAATGTGTGCATGCAAGTAAATGTTTTCCATACAAGTTGTCAATCTTCATTTCAGTAAGACACAAAAGATGTTCTGCTGAATGTATGTGCTAAATAATGAAATTAAGAGAGAAGAAAAATTACCAAAATATCAGCATTTATAATGTACACATATAAAAATAGAGAAATCTGTGTCTTTGTTTAGTGCAAATAGGCATATCAAAAATATTTGGACCATACACAACACTTGTTTTCTCTGTGAAAAATTATTTTAAAAGACACCCAAAACATTATAAAATGTTAATATTTTTATTGTGTGTTTTTATTTGACAGAAAAATGCAGTTAATTACATTAGGAAATCCTACAGCTTCAATTTTTTTTTCTTCTTTCCTTCTTCCGTTTGCTCGCGTTGAACTCAAGCGTAGCTCATACACTCGCTAGTACTTCTAGTACACTGGAGTGATGTTTGCGCATGGATTACCTTTCTGTATTACCAGTGTCCCTCACCATCAGGCTAACCCACTCCGACTTCTGAGGTACTTGTAATTTACATCCCCAAGTCAAGGGCGAGAAGTCAACATTTTAGTCCAACTGACCGGTGTAGGGGTTGAACCCTCTACCTCACTATCAGCACACCAGATTATTTAAGAACAAGTGCCCCTTTCCATTCGGCCATGCCAACCTCCAGCTCCTTCTCTTCTTCTTTGCCTTCTTCAAGTGCCATGTTTGGAGCAGAGATCGGCAATCATAACTCTCCAATCCTTTTGTACTTTTATATTTTAATACAGTTTGTGTTGCTGAAATTATTGTTTTTTTGCCCTGCTTTCAAAATGCATCTTTCTCTATCTCTCTTGATTGATATTTTCCTACATAAAACAAACTGAAATACTTAACAAAATATATTTTAAAATTGATTATAAAGATACTTAACTGATTAATTGCCTTGGGATGATAAATTGCCTTATTCAAACTTCTCATAACTGCTATGGACTTATAAGTAAAATTACAGTTGAAATATCAATACAGTAGTTTTTCCTATGCAACCTCTTAATTTTATATTAATACAACATATCTGCTATATATTAACAACTTTTAAGTCAAAACTCTGGAACACACCTACTTCCCATTTTCTGCCATCCATGTGTTTGATCCAAGTCTACTTGTTTGGCAATGAATCTGTTAATATTAAACTATAACGCAGGTCCAGCATTTCTAGTTCATTCTTTTGCCTCATTATTGTTTTGTGTTTTGTTTTCTCATCTTACAAACAGGCAATGTATGTGTCTTTACTGCTGGCTAGTTACAATATTTATAAAATTAAGAAATCTTCGCTAATCTTTGTAAAATTTAATACTTCTCCAGAAAGAATACCATTTTTGTATTTTTTTGGTTTTCACTTATTCAAGAGTCTGACTGCAGCAGTTGGTGTTCTTACAGAGAGGTTGTTTCAAAATTCTTCATGTTGAAATAATTTGTGCATGAGATAATATCAGTTTTTTTTTCCACTAAAATAAACCTTGCATTGATTTTTAGATTTACAGAGATATTTTGACTCATTCTACCCGAAGAGTAGCACTTTACATTAGATGTTGGCATTTCAGTTTTCCAAACTCCATTTAGTACCCTGCTAGCATGTATAGGCATTTTGGTTAGAAAATATTTAAAAATCTGACCAATATTTTCTTAATATGACACAGAATATAGCAAACTGGGAGGAACATGTCAAAACAAAACAAGATGTGGTTTTATTTGGCACAAAACATCATGTAAATGAAAATGCTATTTGCTTGAAATAAAAATTAGCATATGCATGAAAATTAGATGCATATTCATATTTAATAGTACATTATTAAATGATGAGATGAAGATAAACTGAAACATATTCTCCTTGGCATGAACATGTTTTTATATAATTTTATGAATTGCTGATTATGTATATCATTAATTACAATAAAATTCAAGTGTCTTATTTTACTTTCCTATTTAAAGCAAAATATTAAAAACAAAGGAGACAAAAATAGGCGGCACCAGACGTAATGGAACTTAATATCATGGACTAGAATAAGATTATTTTGAATGGAGATAAATGGAAACTGATTGTACTTGCAGCAAACAGCAGGTTTGTGCAAGTGAGGAGGAAGTAGAAAAAGAAGATGAAGGAGAAAAAAGAGGAGGAGGAGTAGTTAGAAGAACAGTGAAAAGAACTGTAAGATGAAGAAGGAGAAAGAAAAAGAAGTATAAGAAGATGAGGAAGAGATGGAGGAGGAGGAAGAAGAAAAGAAAAAGAAGGAGGAAGAGGAAGCAAAGGGAGAAATGCAGAATAAGAATTAGAAGAGGAGGAGGAAGAAGAAGAAGCATAAGCAGAAGAAGACGAGAAGGAGGAGAAGAAGAAGAAAAAGAAGGAGGAGAAAGAGGAAACAAAAGGAGAAGTGCAGAATAAGAAGTGGAAGAAGAATCATGAGATGGAATGAGATATGGTGTAGAATTCAAGAACTGTGTTTCCCCGAAAATAAAACCGGGTCTTATATTAATTGTAGCTGAAAAAAATGAACTAGGGCTTATTTTCAAGGGATGTCTTATATATATATATATACACACAAACATTATCCATCCATCATGTGCCATGCCGATAAGTGTGGGCAGTCATGTTTTGCCATCTCACTCGATCACTAGAGTCGTGGATCAGCTCCGTGTTCCTGTCTTGACCATGCCACGTGGCCAAGCCATCCAGGTATTTACTTCTTGGTCTTCCCCTTGGTCTCTTGCCTTCGATCTTGCCAGTTGTCACTAAGTTCTCCAAGTCATTTCTTCTCATAACATAATTATTAATTTTTTTTTTCAGATACAAAAATCTACATTTATTCATGTACAAAATTCTACATTCACTCAAGTACAGTCATGTCATCTTCTTCTGGAACATTGTTATAACTCTCCAAATTCCAAATTCCGGCCGGAATTTCTTGTGTCTCCATTTCCTATAGAACCATTGATTCCAGTCTCTCATATCCAGCAATAAAGCTTTCCTTAAGTGAGCATTTCTTGTCCATGTAGCCTGCTCGTAGTGCATTGCTAACTTTATTTCACACGAGTGACATAATGAATTATAAACCGCATCCGTTCATTATCAAGTGTGCACCAATGGTGTCTGTACTCCAACTGATCATTCAGCAACAAGTCTCTCATTCTAGCTGATCTTAACTAGGGATTATTTTAGAGGTAGATCTTATATTAAAAGCATCCTGAAAAATTGTGCTAGGGCTTACTATAGGGGTGGGTCCTATTTTCAGGGAAACGGTACCAGTTTCCATCACAAATATTCACATTTTGTGCTTTCTAAAATGACAACTTTGACTGAAAAACTGGCATGTGATGTACAACTCAAGTTGAAAACTAAATTTCACCTTGGGAGAGAATTAGTTAACATAATCATCAATTATTACACGCATGTAATGTTTATCATCATTTATTACATACATGTGATGTTTATCATCAATGATTATATGCATGTGATGTTTATCATCATACATTACAAAAGCAGCCAGGAAAAATTTCCGAAATAAACTGGAGTCCAATCATTGAATGAAATGAAAACAGAAATGAACCTAATCAACATAAAATATTTATAGCTCATCCTCAATAATTCCTCCCTTTATGCTATTTGTCAGAGATTTTCTCTTTCCGTTTTCATGGCTGTCAAACTCTATGGCGTCGTCAATTGGTACATGGTGATCTTTTTGGAGTTCATGCCGAGACAAATGTTCCACAACTGCAGCACCATAGCTATCACCCAGAACATTTGTGGCTGTCCGGAACCGATCCCTGGAACAAATCATACATTATGTTTGTTATTGGGTCATTAGTAATCCTTACAGCTGAAATGCTGGCTCTGTGGTGAAGGGGCTTCAAATACAACTCATAATCCTACATACCACGTTCGAAACATAGCTGCGGGTGATTTGGAAGCAGACTGCCTTGCGTTGGTTTCCCATAAAAAGGTATGAGTGCCAGTCATTCAGAAAGCAATGGCAAACTACTGAACCTAAACTTGCCCAAGAATTATAAACAGCCAAAAAAAATGCTGGAGTTGACTGCTACATCCTGTAAAGGATATGCTACTAACTTTTTATCGCTGAAATACACAACAATCTGTCATATGTTTTGCTATCAGTGTTACCACAGTAGTTGTAAAGAAACTATCAAGTCTTTTTGTCAGTTGGGTGCCCAGAGTTTAATAGATGGTAAGCTATGGAGGATGTTGGTTCTATCCTATTGATTGGTTTCATATTCTTTTGTTTATTTCACTATCCATTTAGGGATGTGTTCTGCTATTTCTGTCTCTCCATTCTGCTTATGTAAGGTGACTAATTTTACAGTGTAATTGGTATATTTAGTTCAATGATAAATGAGTTTATGACAGTGAGCCGCTATATGCTGCAGGATTTGCTGAGGGGATCCGAGCACTTATGGACTGAATGGTTCGATGTGCAATGAGGATGATCTGTCGACTAACTAACTAGCTAACTAACTAACTAACTAACTAACTGACAGTTTATAGTAAATGACAGTTTATTTTACCAACACGTGCACAACGGCTGAACATGGATTATGTCTAAATAATTAAAGAGAAAGTTAATTATATACAAGATAAAATGCTAGAGAAAAGCTACAGACTTCACAAGAAGATACAGAAATAGACATATCTTCTTCCTCTCTTCTTTGTTTCTCTTTTGAGGAAGTGTGTCATACCTGGTTATGCACCTTAAAGGTCAGTGCGTCCATCTTCATCATGCATTTATGAAAGATTTGCTTCCTCTAGACAGTTAGATAGTTTAGTTTAGTTTGGTTTAGTTTAGTCGTTGGATCAACATCATGGCACACGGGTGTAACCCATAAGTGCTCCGTTTTCCTCCTAACTCAAACCTGAGTCTGGAGAAACTCAGCTAAATGCACGAACTCCGTTGCATCGGCGAGAATTCTGAAATACTTTGGGTAGATTTTTAACTCGAAATTTTGCCCGGGCAGCGCCATTAGGCTACTCTTTTTCGATTTCCAACTGCCAAGAGATATTTTACATGCGCAACAATACACACGGGCGTCCGATCTCACTACCCAGAGACCAGGGGAAATTTTATTACTGGAAGTCCAGGTGGATTTTTTAAATAAATCCCGGTCCTCACAGTGGCCTGAACCCAGGACCTCCAGCACTCGAGGCGGACACCATACCTCGAGACCACTCAGCCCCCTCTACTGTCAGATTCCATCCAAGGTAATGGGCTCTATCTGCCTGTGGGTATGTTGTCTTTCCTAACAGTTTATCCAGGTATTCCCCTCATTCAAACTTATTTCTCGTCACATCCAGGTATTCCCCTCATTCAAACTTATTTCTCGTCACATCCAGGTAATCCCCTCATTCAAACTTATTTCTTGTCACATCCAGGTATTCCCCTCATTCAAACTTATTTCTCATCACATCCAGGTAATCCCCTCATTCAAACTTATTTCTCGTCACATCCAGGTATTCCCCTCATTCAAACTTATTTCTCGTCACATCCAGGTATTCCCCTCATTCAAACTTATTTCTCATCATATACAGGTAATCCCCTCATTCAAACTTATTTCTCGTCACATCCAGGTATCCCCCTCATCCAAACTTATTTCTCCTCACATCCAGGTATTCCCCTCATTCAAACATATTTCTCATCACATCCAGGTATTCCCCTCATCCAAACTTATTTCTCCTCACATCCAGGTATTCCCCTCATTCAAACATATTTCTCGTCACATCCATTTATTCCCCTCATTCAAACATATTTCTCATCACATCCAGGTATTCCCCTCATCCAAACTTATTTCTCATCACATCCAGGTATTCCCCCATTCAAACTTATTTCTCGTCCCATCCAGGTATTCCCCCATTAAAACTTATTTCTCGTCACATCCAGGTTACAGCTGTATGGTCTACTCCTGGTGATTTGCAACTGCTGTATGATTTTTAACGTGCACAACATTCCCAAAGAATTTTCATATAGATCTTTCAAGTTATCACCATGTTCTCATATCTTCTTCTTCTTCAGCGTTCTGAGCCACTGAGGTTCTTTGCTGCAGATACAATCTGTCTCCATTCGTCTCTCTGGTTGACCTTCTCTTGCCAGTCGTTGATTCCATATATTATCTCTCCACCGTCTTCTTGGTCTACCTCGGGGTCTACAGTCATTTAATTCCTGAGTGTAAGCGAGTTTTGTTTCCCTATTAATATTATCTTCCATTCTTTCTATATGCCCCAGCCATTGTAGTTTATTAGCCTTCATGATACCAGTGATTAGCGGGGACTTAAACAGATCATAAATGTCTTTGTTACTTCTTCTTTTCCACTCTCCACTTTGTGTATCCCTAATGGGTCCAAAGATGCGTCTTAAAACTTTGTTCTCAAAGGTTTGTAACAAGGCTTCGTCTCCTTTCGTTGTACTCCAGGTTTCAGAGCCATACATCTCAACTGGTCTGATCAGTGTTTTATGTTCTCATATAGATCTTTTAATATATCTTCATGTTCTCATATACATCTTTTAAGTTATCATGTTCTTATTTAGATCTTTCATGTTATCATCATGTTCTCATTTCATCATTTGACCAAATAGCACTAATGTAACTTAATTCAAAATATAAATGGATAAACTTACAAGAACCAATCAACAGCCAGGATGAGACTGACGTCGTCTGCTGGAAGTCCCACAGAAGTTAACACCATCACCATGGTAACCAAGCCTGCACTTGGGATGGCAGCTGCCCCTATGCTGGCACATGTTGCTGTCAAACTGTAATAGATTTATGTCAATCTTGGCATTATTTGAGTGTAGTACACCCAGCTATATGTGATTTGTGTATTATTAACTATAAAAGCCTAATGACATAATACTCTATATATACATATAATTTGTGAGCTGTTGATAATAGTGTAGTTTAGGTGAGTCAAAAACTGATATCACAGCACAGAACTTTGTACTTCTCTGCCACTCTAACTAATCAGTAATCTGCTTTCAGTAAAGTACAAAGTTATGATAAGTAAATAGCATAATCACTGTTGGGGTTGAACCCACACACTTCTGAATCAGAATTGAATTTTGTACTTCTCAACCGCTCTAAATAATCTCGCTTCAGACAAGTACAAAGTTATGATAAGTAAATAATAAATTCATTGTTGAGATTCAACCAATAACCTTCTGAATTAGAGCTGACTTGTCTTGGGTTTGATCCGCATCTGCGGTTTCAAATTTTAAATATTTGACCCGGGCTCCAAGGTGTGTCCAGCCTAAAGTGAGTAAAAGGAAATGTCTTGGAAAGTAAAAATGGTCGATTTGATATGGCCACATCGCCCACAGATTGCCATTTGTTCTATAAAAATCAAACTCAATATGCCAAATGCACATCAGACGTGTAAAAGGAACCTTTACTTTGTACTCTCAGCTACTCTCTAAACATTCTTACCTGATAGCAATAATTTTGCCGAGCGTAAGCTCCATGCCGTTCATCTGTGCTATGAATATTGGGGCTACGGCTTCATACAGAGCAGTTCCGTCCATGTTTATTGTAGCTCCGATGGGCAACACAAAGCGAGTGACTCTCTTGTCGATGTTTAGTTTGTCTTCCAAACACTGGAATGTCACAGGAAGGGTTGCAGTACTGGGGAATAGAAGTTGTGTTCATTGAAAGTGCACTAATGTGTGGACAAGAGAATAGAAGTTGTGTTCATTGAAAGTGCACTAATGTGTGGACAAGAGAATAGAAGTTATGTTCATTGAAAGTGCACTAATGTGTGGACAAGAGACTAGATGTTATGTTCATTGAAAGTGCACTAATGTGTGGGTGAGAGACTAGATGTTATGTTCATTGAAAGTGCACTAATGTGTGGACAAGAGAATAGAAGTTGTGTTCATTGAAAGTGCACTAATGTGTGGACAAGAGAATAGAAGTTGTGTTCATTGAAAGTGCACTAATGTGTGGACAAGAGAATAGAAGTTGTGTTCATTGAAAGTGCACTAATGTGTGGACAAGAGAATAGAAGTTGTGTTCATTGAAAGTGCACTAATGTGTGGACAAGAGACTAGATGTTATGTTCACTGAAAGTGCACTAATGTGTGGGTGAGAGACTAGATGTTATGTTCATTGAAAGTGCACTAATGTGTGGACAAGAGAATAGATGTTATGTTCATTGAAAGTGCACTAATGTGTGGACAAGAGAATAGATGTTATGTTCATTGAAAGTGCACTAATGTGTGGACAAGAGAATAGATGTTATGTTCATTGAAAGTGCACTAATGTGTGGGTGAGAGACTAGATGTTATGTTCATTGAAAGTGCACTAATGTGTGGGTGAGAGACTAGATGTTATGTTCATTGAAAGTGCACTAATGTGTGGACAAGAGACTAGATGTTATGTTCATTGAAAGTGCACTAATGTGTGGACAAGAGACTAGATGTTATGTTCATTGAAAGTGCACTAATGTGTGGGTGAGAGACTAGATGTTATGTTCATTGAAAGTGCACTAATGTGTTGGTGAGAGACTAGATGTTATGTTCATTGAAAGTGCACTAATGTGTGGGTGAGAGACTAGATGTTATGTTCATTGAAAGTGCACTATTGTGTGGACAAGAGAATAGAAGTTATGTTCATTGAAAGTGCACTAATGTGTGGACAAGAGAATAGAAGTTGTGTTCATTGAAAGTGCACTAATGTGTGGACAAGAGAATAGAAGTTGTGTTCATTGAAAGTGCACTAATGTGTGGACAAGAGAATAGAAGTTATGTTCATTGAAAGTGCACTAATGTGTGGACAAGAGAATAGAAGTTGTGTTCATTGAAAGTGCACTAATGTGTGGACAAGAGAATAGAAGTTGTGTTCATTGAAAGTGCACTAATGTGTGGACAAGAGAATAGAAGTTGTGTTCATTGAAAGTGCACTAATGTGTGGACAAGAGACTAGATGTTATGTTCACTGAAAGTGCACTAATGTGTGGGTGAGAGACTAGATGTTATGTTCATTGAAAGTGCACTAATGTGTGGGTGAGAGACTAGATGTTATGTTCATTGAAAGTGCACTAATGTGTGGGTGAGAGACTAGATGTTATGTTCATTGAAAGTGCACTAATGTGTGGACAAGAGACTAGATGTTATGTTCATTGAAAGTGCACTAATGTGTGGGCGAGAGACTAGATGTTATGTTCATTGAAAGTGCACTAATGTGTGGGTGAGAGACTAGATGTTATGTTCATTGAAAGTGCACTAATGTGTGGGTGAGAGACTAGATGTTATGTTCATTGAAAGTGCACTAATGTGTGGGCGAGAGACTAGATGTTATGTTCATTGAAAGTGCACTAATGTGTGGGTGAGAGACTAGATGTTATGTTAATTGAAAGTGCACTAATGTGTGGGTGAGAGACTAGATGTTATGTTCATTGAAAGTGCACTAATGTGTGGACAAGAGACTAGATGTTATGTTCATTGAAAGTGCACTAATGTGTGGGTGAGAGACTAGATGTTATGTTCATTGAAAGTGCACTAATGTGTGGGTGAGAGACTAGATGTTATGTTCATTGAAAGTGCACTAATGTGTGGGTGAGAGACTAGATGTTATGTTCATTGAAAGTGCACTAATGTGTGGGCGAGAGA
This sequence comes from Cepaea hortensis, assembly GCA_963921405.1. Classification (NCBI taxonomy): domain Eukaryota; kingdom Metazoa; phylum Mollusca; class Gastropoda; order Stylommatophora; family Helicidae; genus Cepaea; species Cepaea hortensis. The sequence goes on along the minus strand of OY992886.1, from coordinate 10,724,766 downwards.
CTAGATGTTATGTTCATTGAAAGTGCACTAATGTGTGGGTGAGAGACTAGATGTTATGTTCATTGAAAGTGCACTAATGTGTGGGTGAGAGACTAGATGTTATGTTCATTGAAAGTGCACTAATGTGTGGACAAGAGACTAGATGTTATGTTCATTGAAAGTGCACTAATGTGTGGGTGAGAGACTAGATGTTATGTTCATTGAAAGTGCACTAATGTGTGGGTGAGAGACTAGATGTTATGTTCATTGAAAGTGCACTAATGTGTGGGTGAGAGACTAGATGTTATGTTCATTGAAAGTGCACTAATGTGTGGACAAGAGAATAGAAGTTATGTTCATTGAAAGTGCACTAATGTGTGGACAAGAGAATAGAAGTTGTGTTCATTGAAAGTGCACTAATGTGTGGACAAGAGAATAGAAGTTGTGTTCATTGAAAGTGCACTAATGTGTGGACAAGAGACTAGATGTTATGTTCACTGAAAGTGCACTGTTGTGTGGGCAAGAGAATATATGTTATGTTTATTGAAAGTGCACTAATGTGTAGGCAAGATAATATATATGTTCATTGAAAGTGCACTAATGTGTAGGCAAGATAATATATATATTCATTGAAAGTGCACTAATGTGTAGGCAAGATAATATATATGTTCATTGAAAGTGCACTAATGTGTAGGCAAGGAATAGATGTTATGTCCACTAAAGGTGCACTAATGTGTGGACAAGAGAATAGATGTTCACTGAAAGTGCACTTATGTGTAGGCAAGATAATAGATGCTCACTGAAAGTGCACTAATGTGTAGGCAAGATAATAGATGCTCACTGAAAGTGCACTAATGTGTAGGCAAGATAATAGATGCTCACTGAAAGTGCACTAATGTGTAGGCAAGATAATAGATGCTCACTGAAAGTGCACTAATGTGTAGGCAAGACAATAGATGTTATGTCCATATGAAGTAACATACTCTCTCTCTGTTTCTCTGTATTTGTGAGTGAGTGAGTGCAAGATATATGATGATGACAATGATGATTGTGATGATGATGTTGACTTTGATGGTGATGATAGTGATGATGATAATAGTGATAATGATGGTGATAATAATGATAATGATGAGAGTGATGATGATTGTGATAATGATGATGACATTGATGATAATGGCATTTATGGTGTATGATGGTGATGATGATGATTGTGATGGTGGTGATGATGATGATGATGATGATGATGATGACAGTAACTAAATGCTAACAAATGAGCACGAGGAATTACCTTGATGCAGTGCCGATGGCCGTGACCAAGGCTTGAATTACCCCCCACATAATCCGGTATGGGTTTTTCCTGGTCAGGATAAAGTAGATACCCGGCAGAAGCACCATGGCATGGATGCTCAGACCCAGGAGGATGGTCACCATGTATAAGCCCAGCTGCTGGCCGACCTTGGCTGGGTCCTTGACCTCGAGGATCTTCCCGGTAATTAGAAACATGATACCCACAGGGGAATACCTGAATGTGACGAGAAATAAATTTGAATGAGGGGAATACCTGGATGTGACATGAAATAAGTGTGAATGAGATTACAAACAATTGATTACATGATTTATTGCCTGGTATATTTAACTGTGTCTCCAGTGACATGCAAATAAGTTTGAATGAGAACACAAACAATAGATTACATAATTTATTGCCTGGCATATTTTACTGTGTCTCCAGTGACAAGCAAACAAGTTTGAATGAGAACACAATCGGTTACATGATTTATTGCCTGGTCTATTGAATTGTGTTACACAACCAATTGGTTACATGATTTATTGCCTGGTATATTTAACTGTGTCTCAAGTGACAAGCAAATAAGTGTGAATGGGAACACAGACAATGGTTACATGATTTATTGCTTGGTATATTTAACTGTGTTACACAAACAATCGGTTACATGATTTATTGCTTGGTATATTTAACTGTGTTACACAAACAATCGGTTACATGATTTATTGCTTGGTATATTTAACTGTGTTACACAAACAATCGGTTACATGATTTATTGCTTGGTATATTTAACTGTGTTACACAAACAATCGGTTACATGATTTATTGCTTGGTATATTTAACTGTGTTACACAAACAATCGGTTACATGATTTATTGCTTGGTATATTTAACTGTGTTACACAAACAATCGGTTACATGATTTATTGCCTGGTATATTTAACTGTCTCTCAAGTGACAAGCAAATAAGTTTGAATGAGAACACAAACAATAGATTACATAATTTATTGCCTGGCATATTTTACTGTGTCTCCAGTGACAAGCAAACAAGTTTGAATGAGAACACAATCGGTTACATGATTTATTGCCTGGTCTATTGAATTGTGTTACACAAACAATTGGTTACAGGATTTATTGCCTGGTATATTTAATGGCCACATGGCATGGACGAGACAGGAACACTGAGCTGATCCACGACTCTGGTGATCGAGTGAAATGGCGAGTCATGACCGCCCACGCTTTCCAGCATGGCACATGATTGATTGATATTTAACGGCTGGCTCCGTGGTGATGGAGTTACGGATGCAGTTCGTGATCCAGAATTCAAAACACAGCTGTGTGCGATTTGGCAGCAGACCGCGTTGTGTTGGATTTTTACGAATTGTTATGGGTGTTGGTTGTTCTGAAAGCAATGGCAAACTACTGAACATAAACTTGCCAAGAGATCACAACAGCAAAAAATGCTGGTGTTGACTGCAACGTCCTGTAAAGTATATGCAATTAATTTTTTTTATATTTCACTGTGTCTCAAGTGACAAGCAAATAAGTTTGAATGAGAACACAAACAATAGATTACACGATGTATTGCATGACTGTATCTCAAGTGACAATAAATAAGTTTGAATGATAACACAAACAATAGATTACTCTATTTCATTACTCGTTTTCAAACAAAAGGATAATTTACTTTAATCCAACATAATGATAAGAATAGAAAATACAGATTTAATTATTGATAATTTATGAGAAGCAAGAACTCAGGCACAAAAACAACTGGGTGAGGCAGCTTTGTGCTGACTGTGGAATTGTCGGAACCTGACTTGGGATAAGTCTCTAAACTAGTGTGGTGAAAAGCGGTAACTGCGGAACAACTCATCTCTCAACTAAGAGCATGAACTTGCAATGTCTCATGTCGATTCTTTAGCCTTTCCTCAGAGCAAGGGTGGGGAATTTAAGTGCAGTCAAATCATGCAAATGTTGGTCAAAGTCCAACCTCCATACAAGAGCGGTCATCGTTCGTAAGTCACACTCAGCTGCAGAGAACAAGAGGTGGGTCGGAAAACCAAAGGAAGAACCGGCTTCCGAGAAGAGTGCAGCACCATGAATGGGGCACGAAGAAGGAACATGGCAACGGAGATGAATCGAGTCGATAGAGGACGTGGCTGGGGAAGAAGCTGGCTTCCCACGACCACAAGTGCTAAGGGGCAAGCACAGACTGCACTGACTCACCTCACTGAGGGAGGGGAGGCTTGAGAGTGGACATGTTTACAACTAAGGGACAAGCTTATCAACAAGGACAACGAAATCAACCGAATGTCTCGCACGGCAGGGGAAAGACGCCCGGAGTCATGACCCGGACAGGCACACCCCTAGAGAGTGTTAAGGGTATAATGGGCCAAAACCCCTACCGTGTTTGCTCAGTGGCAGAGTTTTTATTACTGAGAACAGAAAGTATAGAACTAATCAATAATAAATTACAAGAACAGAAAGAACTGAATTAATCAATAATAAATTATGAGAACAGAACTAATCAATTATGAATTATAAAAACAGAAAGTACAGAACTAATCAATCAAGAATTATAAGAACACATTGCAGAAAACTAATCAACAGAAAATTAAGAGAGCAGAAAAAGCAAAACAAATCAAGTATTATAAGAACAGAGAGCACAGAACTACCAACTTACCACATAACAATAATGACCATTTTCATAATGATCTCATTAAGGACAGCAAAGAACTCAAACATGATTTTACCACGGGCGCCCATGTTGCTGATGAGAATACCAAACGCTGTGCAGAATGTGATGATACCTGTGAAGAGGAAGTATATTTACATATGTGAGCAGGGAGTGTTCTTACATCTGTAAACAAGAAGTGTAATTACATCTGTAAATAGGGAGTGTAATTACATTTGTGGAAAGGGCATAATTACATCTGTAAATAGGGAGTATGATATCATCTAGTTAGTTAGTTAGTCGACAGATCATCCTCATTGCACATCGAACCATTCAGTCCATAAGTGCTCGGATCCCCTCCTCAGCAAATCTGGCAGCGTTTAGCAGCTAACGACACCAGTTGTGTTGGTTTATCAATCTTCTTTGGCTTCCTGTGTAGTGTTCTTCTTTGGCCACCCCTCTTTTGATTTGCGGTTCTCGCAGTCTGACCATGGTTGTAGATTCGCAGTCTTCACTTGGTTCTCGCACACGTCTTACTTCTCGTACAGCATTCAGAATGTCAGCCTGGTCCATGGCGCGTCCGCCCTCCACAGTAGCCTCACCTGCGAGCTTGTCAGACCACTCATTTTCTTGTACTCCCGCATGCCCTGGCACAAAGATGAAACTAATATTTGTCAGCCGAGACAGCTCCAGAGATAGCAACCACTCTCTTCGGATCCACCCTGTGACGGGATGAGTCTAGATCACTATGCAAACCCCACCACTACTGCGTTAGTGGAATTACTATTTACATTCTGGATTCAGTAGGCAGCTAAATTACTAATAATGACGTCAGAATGACTACACAGACATTTTCTGCACTAAAACTACACACTGTACTATTGGGGACAGCACATTTCCACGTCATCATCAAATGATGTCACAAGGGAAATCCCCCGTCTTCAGCCCTTATTAATATCAAGTCTAATGACTGGGGATATAGGTCCGTCACTCCCTAGCAACGGGAATACGACGATATGCTATTAGTACGGCTGCACCGGAAATTGTGACTAACAACTTCCGTCCGGTACACAACGACCATAGCTGCTGTGCTAAGCAGACCTTATATGAAGTGAGCTGCCATATCCAATTGCATCCTTGGTAGATTATACCAAAACCTATCTTAAGTGCTGCAATAAGACTGGGGGTGAGTGTAGTAACATAATAATTATGATTATAATAAGAAGTGTGTACACATTTATATTCTGATATTGGGAAAACCCAAAACTTTCCTGACCATGGATATTTATGAAACGTGGTATTTGAAAGGGGAGACATTGAGAGAAAACATGTGAGGCCTAGATATATTTATAGATAAAAATATATATAGATATAATGTATGAACCTTACTGATTATTTTCATATGCATTTTGTGAATGTATTTACATGTATATTTTGTTGAAAATATGATAACATGATTTTGCCATGTGGGCAGAAGTAGAAGAGACATGTGGAACATGATTCTCACATGCCAGCAATATTACTAGGCGATTGATATTCAAACATAAATTTGCTTACCCCTGATTCACCGCCATGCCGAACTACACGCCACTGACGGTCATAAGTTCAAAGCAAATACCATGTGGTGAAGAATCAGAATTTGGGGAGTAAATCACTCAACAAGGGATAACTGAGACATCCTAAAGCCCAATGCCTGGAATATCTCAGCCCCCTTGCTTGCCTGCTGGCCTTCTTCTTATCTTTTAGCTCGGATATTCTGTGGGGTATACCTCACGACTTCATGGCGACACTGGATTGCTTTATGCCTACTGACTGATGTGGGATTAGGTTGAATTACTGTTGGCCTTTCCTTAGCTATCTAGGGAAACATCCTGGCTGCCCAGGACTTCCTCACCATGGTGTTAAGGAATACCCCAGTAATTATTGCATATGAGTCACTGCAAGTTTTACAACCATGTACATTTTGTAATGCCTTTTTCAAACAAAGATTTGTCTACATGTTCTACTCCAATGGACCATGTGGTCTTAGAATGTGTCCACTTCTGGACCCTTTTTCACCTTGTATCATCATGTCATACAAGGTATAGCCAAGCTGATAAGAACTATTGGCCTTTGCTTTTGATACAGAATAGCAGAGAGGAATTGTTTTATTCCTGTTCTGCATCTGACACATACACAACAGACACACAACACCAACACTCAGACACATTGTTATTGTCAAGACACTAAGGAGTCTGCAACTGTTTGTGTGATTTAAGGAGCCTCGCTGCTGATACTGCTGAAGCCTAACTGGTCCGGTTACCGAAACTTACAGCCACCAACTAGTGGAGACGGAACCTGGAATCCGGAGGAGCATCGTACACCTGTCGAATGCCAGGGTCGACTCCAAGACATAATACAACCGAAAGCCAGCACTATTCCTAACAGAGATCAGATTATCTCAGGTGACTCTGTGTCTACATGTGTTCTGAGTGTATCACTGTCTGGAGGGTGTGAATGATGACATGCTATCTGTCTAAGCATCAGAAAACTATTTTATTTTTGTACCTGTAACATAAATGTAACTATCATAGTTCACCAGTTGAACCACAATTTTCATTTTCTCTTTTATTATTAAAGAGTATTATTGTTTTATACTTTCACCAACGTACTCCACTCGTGATCATTTTGAACGCAAGGTGTGCGCGTGAGTGCGTGAAAGTATTTAAAACAGGGGGCTCCATCAATTGACGAAGGATCACCGACAGATAAACTAGGCATTCGTGTTAGGGCTTCCTACATACACGAGTGTTCTTCACCTTCTGCCTTTGTCTACCAAGTGAATCCCAGTCTCTTCTATCGGGACCATCCCTTTAGACATTCTTGTAACGAGCCATAATTTCTAGAGACTGTCGGCAAACTCTTGGATAGGGATTTCTGTCTATTTCAATAGAAACACCCTAACGGTCGGTGACAACTGTGGTCTCGTTCCGGGATCTACCCACCTAATTAGAAATATTTCTAATAAATTGTGTTACTTGGTACAAAAATTTTTTTTTTTCTCATCTCAGTAAAGGGTAGAGTAGTTTAGGAAACTCTGTAATTAGTTGTTTCCATTCGATTGAGAGAGTGAAAGTGTGTTTTGTATCATTGTTTGTACTAACCATTTTTGTGTATGTACTAATAAGATTTGTAAATTATTGCAATTGTATTAGTATAACTTGAATTGGGAAGTAGTATAATATTGATATAGAAATTGTAGTCCACTGATCACTCACCCTCTCAGTCAAAACTCAGTCATGAGTTCATCAGCAGATTTGCACGCAGCAGCGGTAGCTATGGGATTATCAGAGCCCGAAGCAGCCAAATATGTCCATGATATGGAGAGGGAGTTAAGGAAAGAAGACAGGGAAGATAAAATACGTAGGCATGAACTCGAGCTTAAGAAACTGGAAGCAGCGACAGAACTTAAGAAAATCGAGGCTGAGAAAGAACTTAGGCAGTTACAGGAAAATGAAAAAATCCGACAGCATGAGTTTAGGATGAAAGAGCTAGAAAACCAAGCTCTATCAGCAACCTGTTCTAACGCCAGCTCTCCGGCACCCAGCATTGAAACCCAGCTACATTCAACTTCTCATGTGGGTCCTATGAGTTTTCCTTTGATGCCGTTCGAGGAAACTCAGGAACAATTGGATAGTTACCTTCAGAAATTCGAGAAATTAGCTGAGTCATTTGGGTTGGCTAGGGAACACTGGAACTTGAAGCTTTCTCAGGCACTGAGGGGACAAGCGTATGTAGTCTTTCAGGGACTACCTCCAGGCCATGAAAATTCTTATGAAAGTTTGAAATCGGCTTTATTGAAGAGATATGAGTTAACCTCAGCTGCTTATCAGCGGAAATTCCGAGCCGCAAGACGTCTGAAGGGTGAGTCATTCTCACAATTGTCCGCTCGTCTGCAGAGTTATCTCTGTAAATGGGAGACATTGGGAGAGTATGAACACTCCTATGCGGGCTTGCGGGAGATGGTTTTGTGTGAGCAGCTGAGGAACTGTATGTCGAAGCCGATGGAAACTTTCATCGTTGAACAAGGGGCACAAACACTGGAGGAAATGATAGTCTTGGCTGAAAGATATCTGACTGCCCATGGGGACTCAGTCCCAATGCAACCTCCCCAACCTCAACAGAACCCACCTCCAACCAATCAGGGACAAACCCTTAGCAATATACCAGCAGACCAGAGGCAACCTCAGCAGCAGCATAATAAAACACAAACCACATCTGGGGCTAGAAAACCATACTGCACGAATTGTCATAATAATTCCCACAGTACGGCAGACTGCAAGCGCAGAGCAAAACCCCAGATTGCGGCTTGCTTCTCGATAGGGAAGAAAACCACTACACTACCACCGCCTCCCGAAATGAGAGGACATCGAGTGGTAGAGAAGATCAATGTCAATGGACAGGTGGTCGAGTGTCTGCATGATACGGGTTTAACGTACGATGCCATAATAGCATCACACTTAGTAAAACCTGGTCAGTTGACGCAAAACATGGTTGAAGTTATGGGTGCGACAAGAAGTTCGCCTACCCTAACTTTACCAATAGCCCAAGTGTTAGTTAACTCTAGATTTGTAAAGGGAACTATATCGGCAGCAGTGATGACTGATCCTATCTATGACATGATACTGGGAAGTAAATATGTCTATTTAGGGGAACCATCCACTCCCATGATAGTAGGGAGTGCACTGACCCAAGTCCCAACTCTAACACCTGGCTGTAACCAACTTCCTAGTGATAGGAAGACTCTCCAGAGAGGGAAATTTTTTTCCTCAAAACGTTCGCTAGCGGTAGGGGACAAAGTGTTACTCTTAAGATCTAGTGGGACTAATAAGGAGACTGAGTGGCAAGGACCATTCCCCATAATGGAGAAAGTGTCCAACACCAAATATAAAATCTTCATGAAAGGTAAGATGAAAATCTACCACATTAAATTGCTCCGCAAATATTATGACAGAGCAAAAGAACGACCAGTACATCTGGTAGCTCTAAATGTTGTTCAGAAAGTAGGGAGGAGGGAAGAACCTCTTAGCTTTCCATACCCACCTCTGACTGGATCCTCACTAAACTTATCTGGAGAAACGCCAGGTCATACCAAAGTACCAAGCCAGCCCCGGGGTCGAAAGAAGTCTAATAGATCCTTCTCTAGAGGGGAACAATTGGTTCAGATATAATCTGGTGAGAATGCATAGTCGATCTAGACTCATCCACCCTAAAAGTTCGCTGAGCCGTACTTTTCTCTAGGGACGGCATATGTGACGGGATGAGTCTAGATCACTATGCAAACCCCACCACTACTGCGTTAGTGGAATTACTATTTACATTCTGGATTCAGTAGGCAGCTAAATTACTAATAATGACGTCAGAATGACTACACAGACATTTTCTGCACTAAAACTACACACTGTACTATTGGGGACAGCACATTTCCACGTCATCATCAAATGATGTCACAAGGGAAATCCCCCGTCTTCAGCCCTTATTAATATCAAGTCTAATGACTGGGGATATAGGTCCGTCACTCCCTAGCAACGGGAATACGACGATATGCTATTAGTACGGCTGCACCGGAAATTGTGACTAACAACTTCCGTCCGGTACACAACGACCATAGCTGCTGTGCTAAGCAGACCTTATATGAAGTGAGCTGCCATATCCAATTGCATCCTTGGTAGATTATACCAAAACCTATCTTAAGTGCTGCAATAAGACTGGGGGTGAGTGTAGTAACATAATAATTATGATTATAATAAGAAGTGTGTACACATTTATATTCTGATATTGGGAAAACCCAAAACTTTCCTGACCATGGATATTTATGAAACGTGGTATTTGAAAGGGGAGACATTGAGAGAAAACATGTGAGGCCTAGATATATTTATAGATAAAAATATATATAGATATAATGTATGAACCTTACTGATTATTTTCATATGCATTTTGTGAATGTATTTACATGTATATTTTGTTGAAAATATGATAACATGATTTTGCCATGTGGGCAGAAGTAGAAGAGACATGTGGAACATGATTCTCACATGCCAGCAATATTACTAGGCGATTGATATTCAAACATAAATTTGCTTACCCCTGATTCACCGCCATGCCGAACTACACGCCACTGACGGTCATAAGTTCAAAGCAAATACCATGTGGTGAAGAATCAGAATTTGGGGAGTAAATCACTCAACAAGGGATAACTGAGACATCCTAAAGCCCAATGCCTGGAATATCTCAGCCCCCTTGCTTGCCTGCTGGCCTTCTTCTTATCTTTTAGCTCGGATATTCTGTGGGGTATACCTCACGACTTCATGGCGACACTGGATTGCTTTATGCCTACTGACTGATGTGGGATTAGGTTGAATTACTGTTGGCCTTTCCTTAGCTATCTAGGGAAACATCCTGGCTGCCCAGGACTTCCTCACCATGGTGTTAAGGAATACCCCAGTAATTATTGCATATGAGTCACTGCAAGTTTTACAACCATGTACATTTTGTAATGCCTTTTTCAAACAAAGATTTGTCTACATGTTCTACTCCAATGGACCATGTGGTCTTAGAATGTGTCCACTTCTGGACCCTTTTTCACCTTGTATCATCATGTCATACAAGGTATAGCCAAGCTGATAAGAACTATTGGCCTTTGCTTTTGATACAGAATAGCAGAGAGGAATTGTTTTATTCCTGTTCTGCATCTGACACATACACAACAGACACACAACACCAACACTCAGACACATTGTTATTGTCAAGACACTAAGGAGTCTGCAACTGTTTGTGTGATTTAAGGAGCCTCGCTGCTGATACTGCTGAAGCCTAACTGGTCCGGTTACCGAAACTTACAGCCACCAACTAGTGGAGACGGAACCTGGAATCCGGAGGAGCATCGTACACCTGTCGAATGCCAGGGTCGACTCCAAGACATAATACAACCGAAAGCCAGCACTATTCCTAACAGAGATCAGATTATCTCAGGTGACTCTGTGTCTACATGTGTTCTGAGTGTATCACTGTCTGGAGGGTGTGAATGATGACATGCTATCTGTCTAAGCATCAGAAAACTATTTTATTTTTGTACCTGTAACATAAATGTAACTATCATAGTTCACCAGTTGAACCACAATTTTCATTTTCTCTTTTATTATTAAAGAGTATTATTGTTTTATACTTTCACCAACGTACTCCACTCGTGATCATTTTGAACGCAAGGTGTGCGCGTGAGTGCGTGAAAGTATTTAAAACAGGGGGCTCCATCAATTGACGAAGGATCACCGACAGATAAACTAGGCATTCGTGTTAGGGCTTCCTACATACACGAGTGTTCTTCACCTTCTGCCTTTGTCTACCAAGTGAATCCCAGTCTCTTCTATCGGGACCATCCCTTTAGACATTCTTGTAACGAGCCATAATTTCTAGAGACTGTCGGCAAACTCTTGGATAGGGATTTCTGTCTATTTCAATAGAAACACCCTAACGGTCGGTGACACACCCCATCTCTATCCTCTTGAGCATGCTCATTGAGTCGCTCAGAAAACATGCCCTATTGAATGTCTGTGTCTCGAGCCATGTTATTGCTTTACTTACGGCCATGACTTCCATAGTCAGGCTACTTGTGGTCTCAACAAAAGCACCAGAGTCCTTTTTCACAATTCTCCCTCCGGCCCGCGCCGTGAAGGCCCATGAGCTTCTCACATGTCAGACAACCGACCCATAATATCATCTGTAGGAAGGGAATGTAATTACATCTCTAGACATATAATATATAATTATATCTGTAAACCTGGATTATAATGAAATCTATAAACAGGAAGTATAATTACATCTGTAAGTCTGAAGTGCAAGGGGGCTTCAAATGATAACCTTAAAAGTGTGATAGAAATTAAAATAACCATTCCATTGTCTTGTAACATGTCAATAATGTTGTTAAGGATGTCAAGAGTGTTAAGCAAGTGACATAATGGTGAAGATGACCATGGTGATGTCATAAGGACAGTTTAAAGATGGCTGCTCAACTATTGACATGCACCATAGAGGAGCAGCATTCTGTTATCCATTTTAAAAAAAAATTAGTGAATGGGTGAAACCTATAGAAATTCATCAGCGAATGAAGGTCCAGTATGGGGGTGGATGCCTGTCAGTCCAGCAAGTGTATGAGTGGACTAGGCAGTTTCAAAACTGCGTGACTTCTGTGACAGACTTTTCAATTCGATGAAGAGATAAAGCACACGTAACCAAGATAATTTTTTTCTGCAGGAATCCAGCATTTTACTAGCGCTGGAGGACTTGTATTGAACGCAGTTGTGACTACATAAAAGAAAATCATGCTTGTGTTCTTTACTTTTTCAGAATATATTCACCAAACAAAAAACATTTAAGCTTTTCATTTGAAGCCCCCTTGTATTAGGACTGCCCTGAATCTTAAGTCAAATGGACAAAAAAAAAGTAAAAAGAGTAAAAAGAAATAAAGTTCATGCTTACCAAGTACATTTACTCCATCATTCATAGGATATGTTCTGACCCATTTAGTGACTTCTTCTCGGATAACTACAACTGTTTGGTTTGAGTCAGAAATGGAGGAATTCACCAGAGTTTTCTGTGTTGTGGTCAGTACTGTTGTGAATGAGTTGGCCAGTGTGGCATTCAGTTCTGCCAGCAGCGAGCTGTTCGGGGCTGTGTATATAAACTCCTCTGGTTCCCTGATCGTGTAGACTGTTGTTGTGTGTTGAAAGCAAGCCTGGATGATGTTGTTGGGAAAAATATTCCTAAACAAAAAAAAAAAATAATTAACAAACAAAAAGTAGGTATGGTCCAAACAAAAATGGATGGCGGAAAATGGGAAGTAGGGGTGTGTCACAGTTATGACTAAAAAGTTGTTAATATGGTAGGAGACGTATTATAACGCAGTGATAACATTTCTGCGATATATAAACCCATGGGAGATATAGAAAGTCGCAAATAAAGTAGTTGAAGAGAATGGGAAATGCATACTACAGGCAGCGCGAGAAACAGTACCAAGAGGAGCCCGTAAACAATATAAACCCTACTGGAGTAGTGAAATGGAACAGTTGCATAATGATGTGGAAGTATGTAGAAAGCAAGCAGAGGCCACATCCAGCCAAGAGCACCACAATAAATTCCAGCACGCAAAAGCCAAATTTCAAAGGGCGAAGCTGCAGGTTAGACGGAAAAGCTGGCAGGAGAAAACGGAGTCTCTGAACTTTGAAAGAGACACAAGGAAATTGTGGAAGCTAATAAAACAACTTAATGATGAGGGCACAGGGAGAAACTCAAAAATTGCACTACATAAAGATGGAAACATCTTAACATGAACGCAAGCAGTGACCATTTTGCGGACTCATTCGCACAAGATAACAATATCAAAATTAGTCCAGAGAAACAACAAGAGATTCGAGAGAAACGACAACATACAGGACAGAAGGAAATAGTACATGAGATTCTGGAGGCACCCATCACAATCAGCGAACTGGAGCTAGCCATATCAAAACTGAAAATGAGAAAGTCACCAGGAGCTGATGGTATCTCCAATGAAATGATCAGGAACCTAGGAACAGAGGCCAAAGCAAAGCTGTTGAAGATCTTCAATAACAGCTGGACCTTAGGCAGAGTTCCACAAGCCTGGAGAGAAGCAATCATGATACCCCTCCTAAAATCAGGGAAAGATGGTTCCATTGCCTCTAGCTACAGACCAATTAGCCTCACCAGCTGTCTCTGCAAAACACTGGAGCGCATCATCAATCACAGACTGCAGTGGTATATTGAAAGTAAAAACATCCTTGTGCCACAGCAGGCTGGCTTTAGGCAGTGCTACTGTACAGAAGATCAGACAACCTACCTCTCTCAAGAAATTGAGGATGCATTCCAAGAGAAGAAGCTGGTGCTTGCGGCATGGATAGATTTGAAGAAAGCCTTTGACAAAGTCTGGAAAGAAGGTCTGATGAAGAAACTGAGAAACTGCAAAGTCAATGGAAGAATGTACAAATGGGTGAAAGCATACTTGCACAACAGAAGAGCCCAAGTACAGATAGACGGACTCAAGAGCAAGAAAGTACTACTACATCAGGGTGTTCCCCAGGGCGGAGTCTTGTCCCCCACACTTTTTCTAATCTTTATCAATGATCTTGTTGCTAATCTACCGCATGGAATTAAAGCGGCAATGTACGCCGATGACCTGGTTTTATGGAGCACAAATGAACATGCTTTAGTGGCCACCAAATTGCTAGAAAGAGCTGTAGATACATTTGTTGCATGGACGGATAGATGGTGTGTCAGCATAAACACTGACAAGTGCAGCACCACTCTATTTACCCTCTCTTCAAAACAAAAGGCAGGGATCATCCAGATAAACGGAATACCTCTAAAAGATAAAGAACCAACATACCTTGGAGTAACATTTGATGGCAGGCTGACATGGAGAAAGCACATCAACAAATCAGTAGCAAAAGCCAGAAAATAGCCATCCTGAGAAAGCTAAGTGGAACCACATGGGTAGCCAGTGGGAAAATACTTAGCAAAGTTTACCAACAGAGCATACGACCACACCTGGAATATAGGTCAACTGCATGGTATTCAGCATCAAAAACCACACTACAAGAGCTGGACAAGGTACAAAATCAAGCACTTAGAGTCAGCACAGGAGGGATGAGATCAACCCCTATAGTGGAAATGGAGAAGATGGGGAGGACACAAGCACTGAGTGAACGCAGAGATACGAAAACGCTAATACAAGCAGAAAAGTTCCTCAGCTTGCCAGGCCACTCTATGAAGAACAGATTTGAAAACCTAGCTATGGGGTGGTTGAAAAGAAGTAGTTTTATCCACCAGGCCAAACGACTCTGCAGAGAAACCACCGATCTGCCCACAGTTGGTATCCCCCTAACAACTATTCCAGAGCGAACTCCATGGAAAGATGAGCATAGACTATCATTACAAATCCAGACAAAAGTGAGAGGAATATTTGACAAGGAAGAACAGAACAGTGTGCAGCGCAGAACAGCCACTCTCAGCTTCCTTGATGAAGAATACCCACAGGACCTCTCAATCCGAGTCTACACAGATGGGTCAGCACAAAATGCTGTTTAAAATGGAGGAGCAGGAGTGTACATAGAATACCCAAATAATACTAGGGACACCAGCCAGAGTACCGACAGGAAAGTACTGCCATAACTATGATGCTGAAATTGAGGCAATCAAGATAGCAACAGAGAAATTACTAAATACCAGCAATGGTACACAACCTGTGGTGCTACTGACAGATGCAAAATCAGTACTTGAAGCACTCCTGTCTTGGAAACTGCCAGTACTAAGGACACTACTTTCTGAACTTAGCAGTCAGCACAAGGTCACCATACAGTGGATACCATCCCACTGTGGAGTACCCGGAAACGACAGAGCTGATCAATTGGCTAAGGAAGGAGCCCATGTGCCTGTTACATACCATCAAAAGAAAAGAATGATCAAATCAGTCAGAAAGCCACCAAAACCTGCTCAAGATGACTACCACGTTATGGACAGACCAGAACAAGTCATTATTCTGTGCCTCAGAACAGGACACAATAGATTACGCAACCACATGTATACAAAATTCAAGATTGGTGAAACAGCCATGTGCACATGTGGATTGGCCTCGCAGACAGCAGAGCACATACTCCAAGACTGCCCAAAATATAACATATCTAGGCAAACCTTCTGGCCTAGAGAGATGACTGTGGAAGATAAACTCTATGGACCACTGTGTGAACTGAAAAAGACAGTTCAATTCATACAAGAGACAGCATTGCAGTTATAGACATATTTCAAGCGAACGAAAGAAGAAGAATAGGAAGTCGCTTAAGACAATTAATCATCCCTGGCACTTAATCAATTAATTATGTCTTTTTGTTTGCACAAAGTTGATTTTTGTGAATGAATGAATGAATGAATGAATGAATGAATGAATGAATTTACAAAAAAACAACTTTGAGCAAACAAAAAGACTTGACAGTCAGTTTATAATTACAGTGGTAGACAATTCAAATTACTGTGTGAATATGTGTGTTGCAAATTTCAGTGTAGCCTTCATGGACAAGGGTAAAGGAGTTGGGGGAGGTACCTGTAATATAATAAAAACGTCCCTACCCTTTCCTAAGCATTGACTCCCTTAAAAATAAACAACCCCTTTCAATTACTGTTTAAGTAACTTACTTAATGTAGGAGAAAATAAAACAGCGATAGACTGACCGTGGCACAGCTAAATTTATTTTGGCTTATTTTCTCTCCCATACCTGGCCAATCCCGGCGAGGGGGAAAACAAAGACGGAAGCGGCCATTTCTAGTCAAGAGAGCAGTCAAGAAAGTCGACCTTTCCCTTCGGGGAGAAGGTATTTTGCCTTAGAAATATATCAGTCTCTGCAACTATTGGTATGTTATATCTATATTATTAAAATGTATTCATGTAGTTTTATAAAGTACATATACCAGTGTGTTAATTAAGAATTAATTAGAATGATAATTCAACAGTTCTTGTAAGCTAGAGTCTGATTTTATTTTTACCAATGAAGCACATGTTCTGCCACGCTGTAATTTTTCCTATGTTTTACAATTTCTAATCCTTATGTTAATATCTTTTATAGGCATTATGAACTTATATCTAACTAGTAGTGATTATAACCTAGAAATATTATGTGTACCGCAGAGTATCAAACTCAGGTAATTCTAGGCATTTTCTCAAAGTGGGAACACTCTTGTTTACATACTTCAGTAGAGAACTTGTGTCTGTCAATTTCATATTCCTATGTTAAAACTTCTAGGCACTGTGAACAATATCTCACTATTTATGCTTAGAAATCTGCAAATAATCTATGTACTATAGAAAGGTGTTCTATCCATGCGGGGACATACAAATGATTACGCGTATTCCTGACTCTTAGTCAGGGGATAAAATACTTCGCCACATCATAATCTGTAACGTGGAACTATAGTGCTAAATTTTAGTACCATCCTTTTGTTAACAGATTAGTAACCACTCCATATGAGGAGGGACATGTAATCATTTCATAAAATATTGCTAGGGACGCCATGGGTGAGAATATCAATTCATGAACAAAGGAAGTAAACGCGTGATCAAAATCAATGTTCGGATAGGATTCAATCCGCATCGCCTCACTGTAGTAGGAACAGAAGCGAAGATTGATGTGAATAAATTGCTTGAATAATAGCAGTCCTTGACAAAATATATCACAGCGATTACTATCCTCATCTGCTGTACGCAGTGGGGGAAAACAATGTATGTTTTAGTTATGGATTAACCCCTGAGAAAACCCAAAAACAAAGGCTCCCTGCATCAGTATTATGATTAATTATTATGTAGGATTATCATGTACTTGATATCAGAAAAATGGACATGTATGTTTTTTTTCTGGTATGAGAATTTTCTCTGTTCTGATTGTTACTTTTTCCTGTGGGAATATACATTTTAATGTTGCACCTTGGGATTAGAGGATGTTGATGTAAGAATCCATGTGTATGTCAGTACTTAAGAAACCAATGTTGAATAGTCTTGACCTAGTGATGATTATAGTGCCGAAAGGAAGACGCGGCATTAGGAACAACAGGGATTCTGTATAGGCTATTCTCTTCAAGTAATGAGAGAGACAATATCAACATGTTGGATGGACAGAATGACTTCACCCATCCAATAGTCCCAGTAACAACAGAACAAAATATAAGTGAGAAAATACCTTACTCACTATGAAGAGTCAGAATGGCTCTACTCAGCAATGAGGGACAGTGGAACGTGGACACCCACTCCTTTCCCCCTTCTCCCCTTGTTGTTTTGTATTTGTGTTTGTAATTGTGTTGTAAACCTTTTACCATAACACAGTAGGTTAATGCCCGTGTTGTATTCTTGTCATCCCTTTTCTATAGAAGAGAAGCAGGTGGTGGTTGAATGTGGTGGGACTATATCACTGAATCTGGATCCTGGGTCAACAGCCAGAAAGTGAATGTCCTAACCATAGTCTGCATCTAGAAATACCCATGGACTGCTGCGCTCAATAGCTCCATAGCGAGCAACAGATAAATTAGAAGACAACTGACTGGGTGAGTGATTAAGTCCTATTTTAGTAGGAATATCCAGGATGGACTTCAAGATCTAATAATCTACAAAGATGAAGATCAACAGAGTAACTGACAACAGTGTATCGTCTGCTTTACGTCTGAGAAGTATCACCTATAAGCCTTATCACTCAGCAAAATCAGTGAAACTATGGGACAATCCTACAAGTTACTAAAACTAGCAACAGTGAAAGCCCTTCAACTGTTGGTTGGGTTACCAAGTTAATATCCAACAATGGATAAGTCTTCGAAAGAATGTCTCACAGCTGCAACAGTCAAACATGGAATTCAGCTATTCAACACTAAGTTCTGGCTCAACCAAATGGGGAGAAGACACTGAACCACATAAGCCAATACAACCAAGGTACAAACTTAATATCATCTGAAACATAACTACGAAACCAGATTACCTCAAGGTTCCAAACCCTGAACACCATCAGATAAAAGACCATATGAAAGCAGCTAAATGTCTCTACATCTGCAACAAGAGGAATCATCCAATTGTTTGCAAACCTGTTACTGTGCTGGATTTATTCATCTGTGGATATATGTAGGTATAGATCAAGTGTGGCCCTAGTCACAGATACTACCATGAGATGCCTCTCAGTCAAATAAAGTTCTACACTGGACTAGATAACGACTAACTCTTTGCTGGTCCAATGTCAACCTAAATGCCATTGGTTATAGACTCGCGACTTGGTGGGTGTAAAATCTATGTTGAACTACTTGGGATTCTGATATTAAAAGCAGAGCAGCTGAATGGACGTCTACTTGGCACCATGTATGGTGAGATGGTAAAGTACCTTCTGCAGAGCTTAAGTGGAAATTCCGGAAAGTTAGACCAACCTGAGGCCCCAAATTTCAAAAAGACACCGAGCCTACTGCAACAGAGTACTTGAATATTCTAGCCCGCGGAGGGATTTGTGATTGTGTGTAATTTCTATTATAAAGTATGATTTGCACCAGCCAATTACCAGTGACTAAATAGTAAGAACATAACTGAGTGCATTAATTCGGTACCCAGATAATGGGAAAAGGATCTAATCGACAGCAAAGGTGAACCCTTAACCGCACAACAGGAGCAAATTGACTCTATTAATTAGTTTAATTAATAGTACAAAATGCTGTTTATATGTGGGTTTTTTTCTGAAGGTAACAGGTCAGTAGTTTTTTTTTCCAATGGTATATAGATGGTATAGTATTTTGACACCAACTCATTATTTTTAACAATGAGAGAATGGAAACAGGTGCCAGAAACATGTTATGCTGGGTTCTATTTAATCTTTATTTGCCTTAATTATGAGGGTAAATGAAAGTAGACCCAATTTGTGGTTGTTGTGTTGTTTGTAATAACATTGTTGTTGTTTTTTCTGGGGTCACTGGGTACTATGTTGTAATACTGCACATCATTCCCATGCCTGTCTGAAAATGCATAGTGTTTATTACACATCTATATATGTAATTGCAGATCTTGAGTTAATACCTGAACTGTTTGTCCAAAAGTGTTGTGTACATCAAGTAAATGTGGTGTCCAACAAGTGGTTGTTTATATGTTGTGAGCAATCAATATCCTTCTAGCACCATAGAAAATGTAAAGGGTGATGAAGTGGGAAGGGAAACCTACACACAGATGCCATTGTTTCAAGGATTGAACTCTTTTCTCCTGGGATTTGTGGTAACTATCCCTGATCACCCTGCATTCTAACCAGTGACCAGAGAATCAATAATACCCCCTAGACATTTTAACGAATTATTCTTAGGAATTAAAATCCACATCCCACAGTACCATGTGCACTTGCCCAGGCTTACAATCCCTTGACAGTTGATGATTGTACATAGGAGACCCAAAAAAAAAATAAAAAAATTCACGGTCCTAGCTATTTATACAGGGTGTATTTTTAATGAATGTGGGGATTTTGAAAATATTGCCGTTCCAAGTTTTGTATTTACCTTTTATGTTGCATGAACTCCACAGAGGGTGAATTCAAAACTTGGAACGGCAATATTTTCAAACACCGCACAATCATTAAAAATACACCCTATAGCATGTGTTATTCTTGTACTTGCCGGTGTTAAGGAGTTTGTGGACTGAGCTAAGTGTCTCCTAGAATTATTAGAAGGAAGAGGTCAGAGCAATAATGGATAGTTTACAGATGCACTGTGGATTGTACTTAAATCCACAACCATCCATCCATAAATGAGTCCGTTCATCCAACAGTCAGTACATCATTCAATCCAATCATAAATCAGTGTATCAATCTATTCATCAATTAATACATCAGTCCAGTAATAAATTCATCAGTCAGTACATCAGTCAATAAATCTATCAATCAATACATCAATTCACAAATCTGTCAATCAATACATTCATTAATTCATCATTGAATCAATGTGTCCATTTATCAATCAATCAATTAGTCAATCAACCAAACCTTCAATAAATACATCCATTTATATATATTAATTCATCTACCCATCATCAACACATTATTACATTATTATCCGAGCATTAAATGTTACACTTGTATCACCAAGGGGACACAATTTATGAAATTAAGTCAGAATTACCTCAGAAGGTCCAAAAAAGCATCTAAAGAAGATGGTGTATGCTTCTCCTTCTTGCTGCGTTTTCTGACGCCATCATCAGGGTTTCCAGGGTGGATTGCCAGGACAAGAATGATGCCCAGAATTATGGCGACAAATGTGGTGGCAAAATAATAAATGATGGCTCGCAATCCCATACGCCCCGAGTTTTTTGGATCCAGTGAAGCCAGCCCTGGAGAAAAGATAAATAATTACATATATCAGAACTGTTATGTCTGTCTAAGTTGGTGTTTTTCTGTGCTAGGATGTGAGTGAAATAAAACTAACCTAATCATCCTCATCATTTGCCATGTCGATAAACTTGGGCAGTCATGTTTTGCCATCTTACACAATCGTCGTGGATCAGCTCTGTGTTCTTGTCTCGACCATGCCTTGTGGTCAAGCCATCCAGATATTTACTTCTCTGTTTTCCCGTTGTTGTTTTCCCCTCAAAGTAGCCAACTGTCACTAAGTTCTCTGGTTTATTTCTTTTCATAACGCACCCAAAAACTGTGACTGCCTGAGTCTAATTTCTCTAATCAGTTTAGGATTTTCATTTGTTTCTGGTAGGACTTGGTCATTGGTTTTTCTATCTGTCCATGGTTTTCTTTGTATTTTCCCCAGAAACCACATTTCCACTGCCATAAGATGTTTTTCAGCATGTCTGCTCATTGTCCACGCTTCACATCATATAATGTGAGTGAAATAAAAGTAACCTAGTATGTATGCCATTTAGGAGATACCAATGAAGCACCCAGACAAATAATGAATATCATAAAGTTTTACATTAGCAATGACAGGTAGTTGCCATGATTATCAAGCTCAGTAACAAGTAAAGTAATTTAGCCTGTTACACGCCTATAGTGCCCCAACATATGGTACTGGGCCGATATTTGTATAGGCTCATCGGCTCTCATTGAGTCATGTGATCAGTATCATGTGATCAATGTCATGTGACCAGTGTCATGCCAATCACCTTTACTTCCCAAGACAATTCCTGGTACCCTTTTAGGCTGGTACAGATTCATACTCAGTTGCAGGTCATTTACACGACATTTACAAGACGTTCACCAGACATTTACAAGACATTCACCAGACATTTACAAGACATTCACCAGACATTTACAAGATGTTATAAGACATATACAAGATGTTAAAAGACGTTCACCAGACATTTACAAGATGTTATAAGATGTTGAGCATAGCCTACGATGGGTAGCGTTGTGATGTTCTGTTGTGATAATTTGGTGTGTCCAGTGTGTGCCGCGTGGTTACACACCCGCTTCGCACGCGTGATCCGGGACTGTTTCCGGATCCGGTCAGGGATATGCACTACTGACGAGCTCAAATGAGGGCGAAACTCGAGTATAGTGCTTCCATATTGACGTGGATAGGCCTTAGGGTCATGCCAGAATGCGATCGGCGTTGCCAGTAGTGGGTTGTGCTCAATATTTAAGATGTTATAAGACATATACAAGATGTTACAAGACATTCACCAGACATTTACAAGACGTTCACCAGACATTTACAAGATGTTATAAGACATTCACCAGACATTTACAAGATGCTTACAAGATGTTACAAAACATTTACCAGACATTTACAAGATGTTATAAGACATTCACCAGACATTTACAATATGTTCACCAGACATTTACAAGACATTCACCAGACATTTACAAGACATTCACCAGACATTTACAAGACATTCACCAGACATTTACAAGACATTCACCAGACATTTACAAGACATTCACCAGACATTTACAATATGTTATAAGACATTCACCAGACATTTACAAGATGCTTACAAGACATTTACAATATGTTCACCAGACATTTACAATATGTTATAAGACATTCACCAGACATTTACAAGATGCTTACAAGACATTTACAATATGTTCACCAGACATTTACAATATGTTATAAGACATTCACCAGACATTTACAAGATGCTTACAAGACATTTACAATATGTTCACCAGACATTTACAATATGTTATAAGACATTCACCAGACATTTACAAGATGCTTACAAGACATTTACAATATGTTCACCAGACATTTACAATATGTTATAAGACATTCACCAGACATTTACAAGATGCTTACAAGACATTTACAATATGTTCACCAGACATTTACAATATGTTATAAGACATTCACCAGACATTTACAAGATGTTCACCAGACATTTACAAGACATTCACCAGACATTTACAAGACATTCACCAGACATTTACAAGATGTTCACCAGACATTTACAAGACATTCACCAGACATTTACAAGACATTCACCAGACATTTACAAGACATTCACCAGACATTTACAAGACATTCACCAGACATTTACAAGACATTCACCAGACATTTACAAGACATTCACCAGACATTTACAAGACGTTCACCAGACATTTACAAGACGTTCACCAGACATTTACAAGATGTTATAAGACATTCACCAGACATTTACAAGACGTTCACCAGACATTTACAAGATGTTATAAGACATTCACCAGACATTTACAAGATGTTCACCAGACATTTACAAGATGTTATAAGACATTCACCAGACATTTACAAGACGTTCACCAGACATTTACAACACGCCCACACCACGTGGTAGCAACCATACTCATGGAGAGACATGATGATACTGCACCACTCACCTGTAATCATGCTGCTTATAATCAGAGAAGCTACCAACAACATCTGTGGACAGACATGATGACTCTATGCCACTCACCTGTAATCATGCTGCTTATAATCAGAGGGACGATCAACATCTTCAGCATGCTCATCAACAGGTCACCAGGAAAGGACACAAGCATGATTGCATCCCCTGACAGCTCCGCTGACCGCAGACAAAATCCCAGGATGATCCCCAAGACCACTCCGACCACCGTCAACACCAAGAGAAGGTTCTTCCTGCACCAGCGCGGCGTCTGTCAGGTGTACAAAGTGGCAACTTATTTAAGGTTCACGGGAAGAAGATGCGAAGTAACCTCGTGAGTCAAAGTTGGGGATAGAGTGGTCATATCATCTTTATATCCAATGTTTCATGCTATCATTGTGTTATCAATGATATCTCATGTTTAATTAATGTTATCTCACATTTAGTCGACGTTATCACATATTTAATCAATGTTTTTATGCTTAGTTAATGTTATCTCAATTTTGGTCATCTTTTCTAATTTTTGGTCAATGTTATCTCATTTGGTCAATGTCATCTCATGTTTGGTCAATGTTATCTGATTTGGTCAATTTTATCTCATGTTTGGGCAATGTTATCTCATGCTTGGCCAATGTTATCTCATGCTTGGCTAATGTCATCTCATGTTTGGTCAATGTTATCTGATTTGGTAAATTTTGTCTCGTGTTTGGTCAATGTTATCTGATTTGGTCAATGTTATCTCATGTTTGGGCAATGTTATCTCATGCTTGGCCAATGTTATCTCATGTGCAATCAGTGTTATTTCACGTTTAATCACTGTTACCACATGGATGATTAAATTTGATGACAATAACGATGAATACAATGTTGACAATGATGATGGTGATCTTAACGATGATGCCGATGAGGACAACAAAGAAGATGATGATGAATGACTTCGACCAAATAAAATATGTGTTTCCCAACATAAAATGATGTCATAAGCCTCACTCCATAGCAGAAAAGGCCAGGCTACAAATACATGAGATTGGAATGATTGAACGTATGAATGAATGAAAGTAACAAATTAATTTGTGAAAGAATGAATGTGCGAATAAATTAATTTATGAGTGGATGAATATGCTATTGAATAAATATACAAATGAATATATATGCAAATGAGTGAATTTGAAAATTAATTAGTGAATTAATGAATGTACAAATGCATGAATGACTAGATGCATGAATGACTAAATGCATGAATGACTAAATGCATCAATGACTACATGCATGAATGACTACATGCATGAATGACTAAATGCAAGAATAACTAAATGCATGAATGACTACATGCATGAATGACTAAATGCAAGAATAACTAAATGCATGAATGACTAAATGCATGAATGACTAAATGCATGAATGACTACATGCATGAATGACTAAATGCATGATTGACTAAATGCATGAATGACTAAATGCATGAATGACTAAATGCATCAATAACTAAATGCATGAATGACTAAATGCATCAATAACTACATGCATGAATGACTAAATGCATGAATGACTAAATGCATGAATGACTAAATGCAAGAATAACTAGATGCATCAATGAATAAATGCATCAATGACTACATGCATCAATGACTAAATGCATGAATCACTAAATGCATCAATGACTAAATGAATCAAAAACTACATGCATGAATGACTAAATGCATGAATGACTAAATGCATGAATGACTAAATGCATGAATGAATACATGCATGAATGACTAAATGCATGAATCACTAAATAAAACTAATGGGGGAAGAGGGAGCTGTGGTTGAGAGTTTACAGTGACTACCAAGAGCTCAGAAGGTACCGAGTTTGATCCCGACATAGGGTTCTGAATTTTCCATCAGCCACTGGTATTTAATGATATCACACGTCCCAGGATCTCTTGGGTAGTGGTACCAGATACCTAGCCTTCTTGAATAAGGGCGAAAAAGAGGTCTCGCCTGCAAGTTGTGCATGTTAAAGATCCCACAGCAATTGAAAATCCCAAGGAACATGTGGTAAGGCCACTGTCCTGGTAAAATTGTGAACAAAATAGTAAACCTAAATAGAGGCCTTGTAACCTTGGATGGTAGCAGACCTTACACAAATGCATGATGAAGTCAGACATAGTGACCTTTGAGGTGCATTTACTACTAGTGGTGATACACTTCCCTCGAGAGAGGAGCCAAGAAACAGGAGAAGAAGAAACTAACAAAGGATTCGCAAACTGTCAAAACCAAAATAATAAAACAAGATAACAAGATACAATAAAAACAAAATGTAGTTACAGAAATAATCGAGAGAGAAACACAGAGCTGAACCACGATGGTCATCATGTGAGACAGCAAAGCATGACCGCCCATGCTTATCGGCATGGCACATGATGATGATGAGTCACAGGCATTATAAAGTGGCAATATAAAGGACACCGAAACAACCTACCCCAAAGAGACAAGACTTGCATGCTCCACTAGGTCCTGTTCTGTCCGTGAACTTGACCCCAATATTCCTGTCTTTTTTGTCCACATCTAGCATTGGCTCCCCGGCCCCTCCTGCGTCTGCCATTTTGAGCCCTGATTTTTCTTGTTACAGCTGCTCAATCTGTTGATTTAGAAAATGTAGAAATTTAAACATGAAACCCTAGAATTATGCTGTTTTCTTAATTATTCAATTAAATCTTGTGTTTGTTTTTGTTTTGTTTTGGTGTCCACTCGCTTTGAACTCAAGCGTAATCCATACATGTGCTACTAATTCTAGTGCACTAGACTGATTTTTGCGTGTGGGTTAGCTTTCCCTATTACCTGTGTCCCTCGCCATCAGACAAACCCAACCCACTTCGATTTTTGAGATACTTATAATTTAGGTTCCCAAATCAAGGATCAGAAGTCAATATTTGTTAGTCCAGCTGACTGGTGTAGAGTTTCAACCCGCTACCTCGGTATCAGCACAAAGGAAGTTTAAAAACGAGCGTTTCTATCCATGATCTGTACAGTTGTAAGATGAGGGAATCAAGTAAACAAGGGAAGTAATTTTAATAATAAACGTCGGAGTTAGCAATTTGAAATAAATTCATGGATAACGTCCCTTAGATAACCTCAAAATGGTAGGAATCTCAGTTCAGTTCAGTTATCAGTTGGGGTATCTTCGTTGCACTCCGGACATGTCCATAGGTGCTCAGATCCTCCCCCCAGCATATGCATCAGCGTCCGGTGGCTAATAGTGCCAGTTCTGTGTTGGTTGACGAGGCGCTTTGTTTTCCCGATGTACGTCTCGCGTCTGGCTGTGCCGATTCTTACTCCCAGGTCTTTCATCCTGGACAGCGATGTGGAATCATTGACGTCAAAGTCCTCTGTTCTCGCCATATCTTTAAGGACATTAATAACATCGGCACGATCCATGGGCTGGCCATCTACAGGGGGTGCAGAGCCAGCCAGTTTGTCAGCTCGTTCATTTCCCTCGACTCCCGCATGTCCCGGGACGAAGATGAAGGTGACTTTACGGACAAAAGACTTCCGCAGCGATTCAGTCCACTGTCTACGTACAGATCCAGCTTCGACCTTCTGAATCATGCTCATTGAATCACTTAGTACACACACGTTGGTATAATGCTGTGATTCCAGCCATATGAAAGCCTGTGTAACTGCCATCACCTCCATCGTCATGCTGCTCGTGGTCATAGAGTGGGCACCACTGGATTCTTGAACGGTTCGGCCCGCTGAACGGGCTGTAAATGCCCACGCACTTCTCTGCTGCTTTACCACAGATCTCTACACTGCAAGAACCACACCATCATCATCTTGTAGCTCCGTCACTTCACATTCAGATGCTTCAACTCTCTTAGCTCCGCGACCTACAGCACTCCTTTTAACTACCCAACTTCTATATACACCTCACAAACGTTTGTGAATGTTCACGATTTTCTTTTCCGCAAACCAGAAATTATATGATAATTCGCTATTTATAACGCGAGTTGTTCACATACACCATTTTAACGGATTACTGTAGCTGTTCTGGTTGTTCGAATCTGCTACAATTTCATCCATACAATAGCGAGTTTCCAAATCTCGGCCTTTTGGCTGGGGTTAAAGTGTATTATCTGCACGTTATCTTACCAGGGCCACCAGCAGGGGCGGTCATCAGAATGACACACAGGGACGTGGGGACCTGATAGGGCGGCTTTGGCCCCAGGGGGAAAAGCGAGCCCTTTAAAAAAATTTGAAGTGTGCAAAATGTCATTTTCCAATATTTATTACTCGCTGCAAATAAACATGTGGCGCACTACTTTCATATTAACCCTCGTATATTAACCAGGTATAAGGGATAAGGGCGCTCGTTCTGAAACATCCGGTGTGCTGACGCCCAGGTAGCAGATTCAACCTCTACACCGGTCAGTTGGACTAAAGTGTTGAATTCTCGTCCTTGACTTCATCATCATCATCAAGTGCCTTGTCAGCTGTCGTAAGCATTCATGTCTCTCCACAGATCTCGGTCTTTGGTGTTCTGGATCAACTCTGCTGATGATATTTCTCCATGCCACCGTCTCAGTCCATCCAGAATCATTTCTCTTGGTCTGCCTCTGTCTCTCTTCCCCTCGATCTTTCCAGTCACTATGATGTTCTCCAGTGCCTCTCTGTTCGCACATGACCAAAGAAAGCTGTTTGTCTCTTTCTTATTGTTGAATACAATGTTCTAGTTTCATTAGGCTCTTTCAGACAGTCGTTAGTTACCCTGGCATTCCAAGCAATTCGCAGCATTCGTCTCATGACAACACCTCTGTTGCTTCCAAGTTTTCTTAATTTGTACATTTTAGCATTCTCTTACATTCAATGATAGTGACTTATTGCATACGATACTTTTCATTTTCTGAAATTCAGCGTGTGCTTGCTCTTTTCTGCTCCTAATCTTTGTTGTGCAACTTCCATCTGATGTTATACATGCCCCTAGGTATTTAAAATTATCCACTTGGCTAAGAATATCCCCTTCTATTTCCCTTTCACATTTTGGTATCACCTTTTTTCATTGATATCCTTGACTTGGGGACGTAAAATACAAGTATCTCTGAAGTCGGAGTGGGTTCGCCTGATGGCGAGGGACAATGGTAATCCATCCATTCATCCATCATGTGCCATACGGATAAGCGTGGGCGGTTATGTTTTGCCAGCTCACTCGATCACTAGAGTCGTGGATAAGCTCCGTGCTTCTGTCTCGACCATGCTACGTGGCCAAGCCATCAATGGTAATAGGGAAAGCTAATCCACACGCATAAATTAGTCCAGTTCACGAGAAGTAGTAGTTCGTCTGTGGACAACGCTTTAGTTCAAAGCGAGTAAACGTTTGAAAAAAAAAAATAAATAAATAAAAAAAAAAAAAAAAACCCGCCGCATTAGGGTAGTGTATAGATGCCCACCTTTGGGCCTGGTGGTCTGGGGTTCAAACCCACATCGGGGCAGATTTTAAAAGTTGATCTGGGCTACCAGAGCTACCCAGAGCACATTGAGTACCCTGAAATGTCTTGGAAAGTCAAAGCGGCAGACGTGATACTGGCCCCATCATACACGAGCTCTGATTGGTCTATCTATACTGGCCCCATCACCCACGAGGTCTGATTGGTCTATCTATACTGGCCCCATCACCCACGAGGTCTGATTGGTCTATCTATACTGGCCCCATCACCCACGAGCTCTGATTGGTCTATCTATACTGGCCCCATCACCCACAAGCGCTGATTGGTCTATCTATACTGGCCCCATCATACACGAGCTCTGATTGGTCTATCCATACTGGCCCCATCACCCACGAGCGCTGATTGGTCTATCCATACTGGCCCCATCACCCACGAGCTCTGATTGATCTATCTATACTGGCCCCATCACCCACGAGGTCTGATTGGTCTATCTATACTGGCCCCATCACCCACGAGCTCTGATTGGTCTATCTATACTGGCCCCATCACCCACAAGCGCTGATTGGTCTATCTATACTGGCCCCATCACCCACAAGCGCTGATTGGTCTATCTATACTGGCCCCATCACCCACGAGCGCCGATTGGTCTCTCTACACTGGCCCCATCACCCACGAGGTCTGATTGGTCTATCTATACTGGCCCCATCACCCACGAGCTCTGATTGGTCTGTCTATACTGGCCTCATCACCCACGAGCTCTGATTGGTCTGTCTATACTGGCCTAATCACCCACGAGCTCTGATTGGTCTATTTATACTGACCCCATCACCCACGAGCTCTGATTGGTCTATCTATACTGACCCCATCACCCGCGAGCTCTGATTGGTCTGTCTATACTGGCCTCATCACCCACAAGCTCTGATTGGTCTATCTATACTGACCCCATCACCCACGAGCGCTGATTGGTCTATCTATACTGGCCCCATCACCCACGAGCTCTGATTGGTCTATCTATACTGGCCCCATCACCCACGAGCTCTGATTGGTCTATCTATACTGGCCCCATCACCCACGAGCGCTGATTGGTCTATACAAACATGAGCCTATCACCGTATGGCCAATGTGCACTGAGGCGTGTAAAGGATCTTTTACTTTAATTAAAAAATTATATTTTAACGACATTAGTTCTTTCTTCTTAGAATATCTCAGCACCCACTGTTACTTTACATGTCTCTGGCTCAATTGTTACTTTACATTCTCTGTTCCAATTGATACTTTACATGTCTCTGACCCAATTGTTACTTTACATATCTCTGTCCAAATTGTTACTTTACATTTCTCTGACCCAATTATTACTTTACATTCTCTGACACAATTGTTACTTTACATGTCTCTGACTCAATTGTTACTTTACATATCTCTGACCCAATTGTTACTTTACATGTCTCTGACCCAATTGTTATTTTACATGTCTCTGACCCTGTTGTTACTTTACATGTCTCTGACCCTGTTGTTACTTTACATGTCTCTGACCCAGTTGTTACTTTACATGTCTCTGACCCATTTGTTACTTTACATGTCTCTGTCCAAATTGTTACTTTACATTCTCTGACCCAATTGTTACTTTACATGTCTCTGTCCCAATCGTTACTTTACACGTCTCTGTCCCAATTGTTACTTTAAACTTACTGACCCTATTGTTGCTTTACGCGCCTATAACCTAACTGTTACTTTACATGCCTCTGACGCTATTGTTACTTTACATGTCTCTGTCCACATTGTTACTTTACATGTCTCTGACCCAATTATTACTCTACATGTCTCTGACCCAATTGTTACTTTACGTGTCTCTGTCCCAATTTTCACTTTACATGTATGTGTCCCAATTGTTACTTTACATTTCTCTGACTCAATTGTTACTTTACATGTCTCAGTCACAATTGTTACTTTACATTATCTGGATCAATTGTTACTTTACATGTCTCTGACTCAATTGTTACATGTCTCTGACTCAATTGTTACTTTACATGTCTCTGACTCAATTGTTACGTTACATGTCTCTGACCCAATTATTACTTTACATGTCTCCGACCAAGTTGTTACTATACATGTCTCCGACCCAATTGTTACTTTACAAATCTCTGCTACTGGTACCATTAATAATGGGACTCTTCGCTGGCTATTGAAGATGAGGACGGAGCACATGTGTGAATGTCTCCAGTGTCGTGATGTCGGTACTTGACTCAGCTCCCGCTGATGGGGGTTCGTGGGCTGCAGCCCCTAAAGCCCGAGGATTAACCCGACACCAAGCCAAGCCAACGTGATCCCAGAATCAATAATTTATTTACAAGTGTTTGTCTAGTCTGTCCTTGACTGCCCCGGTGGGCGAGAGGGGGGGGGGGGGGGGAGAGGTAGAGAATCCCTTTTCCTTGTTCAAAACTTCGCCTTGCTCTCTCTCTCTCTCTCTCTCTCTCTCTCTCTCTCTCTCTCTCTCTCTCATACTCTCTCTTTCATTCTCACTTTCACTCTCTCTCACTTTCTCTCTGTCACTTTATCATTCTCTCTCACTCTTTCTTTCACTCTGATTCTCCCTCTCTCTCTCTTTCTCAGTCTCTCTCTTCCTCTCTTTCACCCTTACTTTCTCTCTAACACTCTCTCTTACTCTGTCTCATTTTCTCTCTCACTCTGTCTCTCTCTTACTTTCTCTCTAACTTTCTCTTTTAGTTTCTCACTCTCCCCCCCCCCCCATTATCTCTCTCTCTCTCTCTCTCTCTCTCTCTCTCTCTCACACACACATTTTATTTCTCTCTCTCTCTCTCTCTCTCTCAACTTCCTTCTTTTACCCTATCCTCCTCTTCTTCTGTGTTATTTCTGTATAGTAGAGACTGAGTGATTGATTGTAAGTAAAAGGGAGAATGAGATGGAAAGAGAATGAAAGGGGGAGTGCGTGGCAGTGAGTGGTAGAAAGAGAGGAAACAGAGAAGAGGACACGGACGAGATACGGGGAAAATGAGCGAGAGAGAGAGAGAGAGAGAGAGAGAGAGAGAGAGAGAGAGAGAGAGAGAGAGAGAGAGAGAGAGAGAGAGAGAATGCAGGAGCCAGAAATACTAGGAATTAATCAATCATAATAATGTTACAAACACAGTGGGAGAGAGATATGGTGGAAGGAAGAGGGGGAAGAGATTGAGGGAGGGGGTGAGAGAGGCGGGGAAAAGAGAAGGAGGGGAGGAGAGAGAAGGAGGAAAAGGGAGAGAGGGGTATAGATAGAGAGATGGGGAGAGAGAAGTGGGGTAGAGAGAGAGAATGAACTGAACAGGTGAATAAATCAATTAATCAACAGAGAGAAAGGAGAGAGAGAGAGAGAGAGAGAGAGAGAGAGAGAGAGAGAGAGAGAGAGAGAGAGCTGGCGAGGAAGTGAGGAGTAATGAGATAGAGAAAGAATATGAAGAGAGAAGGAGAGAGTGTGTGTGGGTAGAGAGACAGAGTGAGAGAGACAGATAGAGTGAGAGACAAAGAGAGAGTGAGAGACAAAGAGAGAGTGAGAGACAAAGAGAGAGTGAGAGAGACAAAATGAAAGTGAGAGAGACACATATAGAGACAGATAGGGACAATGAAAGAGACAGACAGACATAGAGAGAATATATAAAACAAAGCACATGAAACAGTAATCACGAATGCAGAGGTCGCGAAAGCCCATATTCACATAGCCGCATGTCACAGTGAATAAAATAGACAAAAGGCCCCACGGAGTAAAAACACCACAACACTACATTTATATTCGAGCGCACGGTAGAGTGCATGAAATAATTAAACTCGTGAGAGAGCAATTAAATGAAACGAAAGTTTGAGCTAACAAGTAGCGACAGTAATAATCATGAAAGCTTTCGAAATAAATGAATTACTCTGATATAAATTGTGAATTTATTGGATAAAGAAAAGGGACAAAATGATGACAAAGATGTGCAATGTACGATGGGTCGGCAGATTTCGAATTAAGTAAATTGCTTATTGATTTCTACCCGGTCAATGGTGCCACGATCGGTTTAAATTGTTGTGCTGAGGTATTTTCGTGGGAAGTTTGCCGTATAAAATTGACACGATGATAGGTATTGGCGCTCATGTAACCCCCATAACTGCGGGGTTGTTTAGATATTTAGCAGCTGTAATGTTGAGGATTTGTTCTATCTAAATGGAATGGCTACTTTGTAATAATTGTAGCGTGTATTAGAGAAGTTAAATGCATAATAGCCCAAGCACAAGCAGCATTTTACAAGAATATTCTCTGCAATTTATCTGAAATGCTTTATAGAACCTGTATTGTTGTATGGACGCGAATCATGGCACGCGAATCAACAAATAAGGAAGAGCGTATAAGCAACGGAGATGGGGTTCCTGAAACGAATGTTGCGAATTCCTTGTACTGCCGGAGTAACTAACAACGACTGCTTTAAAGAGGCTACTGAAACTAGAAAAGTATATACAACAATAAGAGAAAGACTGAAGAAAAGCATTAGAGAACAATGTGACAACAGGAAAAATCAGTAGGGAAAGAGGCAGAAGAAACCAACTGAAATGCTGCTGGATGGATAAGACGGTGGCATGGAGGAATATCAGCAGCAGAATTGATCTAGAACACCAAGGACCGACATATGTGAAGAGACATGAACGCCTACGTCAGCTGGCTGGTGAAATGATCTTTCTCTTTCGTACTGAATGCCATTTGATACGTTTTTCTTATCTCTCTCAAAACATGTTATTTATATCATTGAATGTAAGGAAGAGAGTGCCCGTCGGCAGGACTCATGATGATAATATTGTCCTACATTCACGTGTTTAAAATTGTTGACTATCAGCAGGTGAATCTAATTTCCGAGTCGATGTATTTTCTATCCACTTAAAGACGCCTGATTGTGATCAATAATTGCTGGTAATAGAAGTAATTATTATTATTAATTTATAATGCAATTAATATAAGACCGTCCTCCCTGGCCTAGGAGTTAACGTTTTTCTCCGTAATCCCGTATATTCTCGTGAGTAACGTAACCTGCGCGAGAATCGGTAGCGGTTCGCGCAGCGTTGGTAACCTACGGGGTATGTGAGCCGGTCGCTCAGAAAGCAATGGCAAACTACTGAGCGTAATCTTGCCTAGTACATCAACAGCAGCTTTAAACTGCTGATGTTGACTGCAACGTCCTGTAAGGGATATGCAACAACAACAAATAGAAGCAACGGCTGCAGCAGGTAACAGTTTTTTTTTTTTTTCGCATATCCTGTACAGGACATTGCAGTCAACACCAGTATATTTCAGCTGCTGTTGATGTCTTGGCAAGATTACGCTCAGTAGTTTGCCATTGCTTTCTGAGCGACCGGCCCACATACTACGTAAGTAACCAACGCGGCGCTATCCACTGCCGAATCTCGCGCAGTTGCGTTCTTCACGTGGATATACAGGATTACGGAGAATGTCGTTAACCCCATAAGCCAGGGAGATCGGCAGTAATAGTTAGGTACGTGTAATTCATGTTAAATTTTAGAGTGTGCGGATTTCGAGCAGGATTTTCTCCCTGAGTTTAAATCTGCTGTTAAAGGTTAAAGGTTAATTATTTCCATGGTTTCAAACCAACCGTATCATCATCATCATCATCATCATCATCAAGTGTCTTGCCGATTTGTGAGGGCGATCACGTTTCTCGATAAAACACATACTTCTGTTGTATGTGGTGATAAGGTGATATTTAAACATGTGTAGCTAGAATAAAACAAAACAAAAGGTTCAGTATACGGGGATAACCTGGATAATACGGAACAAAGAGTTAAGTAAACGTTGTTATAAAAAAGTAAGTGGTATATACTTTAATAGGAAGTCGCAATCAGCCCCATCGTTCATTGACTGGCGGACGGATTGACGGACAGACAGACGGACGGACAGACGGACGGACAGACGGACGGACGGACAGACAGACAGACAAACAGACAGACAGACAGACAGACAGACAGACAGACAGACAGACAGACAGACGGACAGACAGACAGACAGACAGACAGACAAACAGACAGACAGACATTAACAAGTATAAAATATTAAAATCACACCAACCTATGGCTAAAACCACAGGAAGGATTGAAAGAAGCGCGAAATAAACAAATCTATCCTTAAATAACAATTACTCAACACCTCTCCAACTAAACCACTCTACTACTAAACACTTCCACTACTAAACAAAGCGTCAAGTAAACAAAAAAGACAACTAATCCAATGCCAAAAGAAAATATTTCACCAAATGTGACATCCCCATTTGGACAGAGAAGAATGCTATATCGCCATAATATGGTTATCGTGTTCCATGTGTATTTCGTATATTTTCTGCAATTTCGATGCACAGTGAAAGGAACTGTACATATGTGTTCATTTGATTGTGTACCAAAGTCTGGTCGAATCTACGTTTTGTTTGGAGCTGAATCAGTTAATAATACTTAAATTTGCTGCAACCTATCACTACCATTGTCACAAAACCCCATTAGTATCGGCTATTTTAAAGATATAAAGCGCAGAATAATGCCGGCATCTTTCCTCGCACAACAGATCGTGATGCAACAACAATCGATCCAAGTTATAAATCCTCCATGAATGTACTGGTTCACATGTGCTTT
Source organism: Cepaea hortensis (assembly GCA_963921405.1). Classification (NCBI taxonomy): domain Eukaryota; kingdom Metazoa; phylum Mollusca; class Gastropoda; order Stylommatophora; family Helicidae; genus Cepaea; species Cepaea hortensis. The sequence continues at coordinate 10,689,344 of OY992886.1, read as the reverse complement.
CTAAAGATATACTTCCCGCCTTTCGATTCCTCGACGTACATAGTCGGTTCCATTTACTGGCTCTGCTCTGCACTTCTTTCACAACACAATCTATATTTAACATTGTACACGTCTGGAAACACCTTTTAACATTCTAGAACATATTGAAAGTAAAAAAATGAAAATAAAACAAAAAGACAATTTGAAAAGAGCAAAGAGAAAATGGCATCTATAGAGACAGAAAAAAAAAAAAAAAACCAACGCCCTGTCAATCAATATCGGCGTTTTAAATAATACAACACAAAAGGCGCGTGAAAACGGCACGAACAAATTCTTGGATTTGTTTCGTTGCTTGAAAGCCGAGAAATCCTCGCACAGTTTTTAACTTAACTAAATACACACATGGGACAAATTCCCCCGGGCCGGGTAAACACGAGAGATGGCGACCACGACTGTAAAGATCGATTATATTAATTTGTAATCGCTTTGTGACAAATTGACACTAAGTTCTGTTACAAGTGCTGATCAATACTGTATACCAATATGTTGGTGGCGGGCGCGCTAGCGAAGCTGACATGGAGCTGCTCTGGTATTGTTATGAGCAGGGTCGGACGCTGGTACGGTGCCTGGGCTGGTCGATTGTCAAAATCAAAGGCAGATTGGACACCTATTTCCCCCGGCCTACAAAATGTGATCTTATGCTTTCACATCACCATGCGTGAATCATCACAGCACCAGGAGTAGAATCGGTTAGCTTTTAGAGCATCATAACAAGTCACAAAAAGGACGTTGCGGCAAAGCCTTCCTCGGTACTCAGTACACACACACACACACACTAGGGTGAGTCAATAAGTAAGTCACACAGTTCTGTGGGATGGCAGGTAAATGTAGTTGGTGATTTCTACAGGTGTCGTTAGGTGACTGCAACATCGAAATTTATATTCCCGTTCATTAGGTGGCGCTAGGTGTCTCATGCGCAGCGGATAAACAAAATGGTGACTGTACTTACGGAGTGTACAACCAAAGAGCAACGTGATATTGTGATTTTTTTTGTGGGCAAAAGGATTGCCTACAAAGGACATTCATAAGGAAATGCTTCCTGTTTATGCTGACTACCAGCATGAATCAAAACGTGTTTCAATGCAATGGAAACACCCTTCTTCGCCTTGCGTCCAAAAATTCAAGGTTACGCCATCAGCAGGGAAGGTTATGCTGACAGTGTTCTGGGATTGTCAAGGAGTGCTTTTAACCAATTTCAAGAAGAAAGGTGACAATGTGAATTCTTAATCGCACTGTGAAGCTCTATCGATGCTTCATGAAGCAATTCGAAGAAAACATCCAGGACTGCTGACTAGAGGAGTGTTGCTTCTTCATGACAATGCCAGGCCACATACGGCTCGATTAACTCAGGAGAAAATTAACCAACTAAGGTGGGAAGTTCTGGAACACCCACCTTACAGCCCCGCCTTAGCCCCTAGCGATTTCCACCTTTTTGGTCCAATGAAAACACACCTTGGCGGGAGACATTTCGCGAATGACGCAGAAGTTCAATGTGAAGTGAAAACGTGGTTTAGAAAATAGAGCACGCAGTTCTATGCAGGCGGTTTGGGAGGACTGATAAAGCGATGGGATAAGTGCATCGATGTTGGTGGAAATTATGTTGAGAAAGAAAGGGACAATGTATGTATAAAAATAAACTAGTTTCAAGTTGTTATCATATTTAGTTATTTTTCTACAGCCATATGTGGACTTCCCCTCGTAGATCGTTTTATACTAGATAAGAAAGGTAATAGCTGCGGTGGGACAGAAAAATAACAAAATGAAAACAGTTTGTTCCCGAAGAAGATCACTAAGATTGAAACGTGACGTGAGTTTTGTGGTGTAACATATTTTTACCTTATTTTTAAGTTGTTGTCATTGTAATGTTACACTGTTTTTTTTTTCGTTTGCCAGATTTACGTTCGTTGCAATGTATGCACACTATGTCTGTGTTTATTATCATCCAGTGTCACTCCAGCAGGAGTTACAGATACCTGTTTTCTTTTCTGTTCTTCTTTTTTGTTCGCTCGCTTAAACTGAAGCGTGGTCCTTACAAACTGTTTACAGTAGTAAGGGACTGAATTAATGTAAACAGTTTGTAAGGACTATGCTTGAGTTTTAAGCGAGAGAACAAAAAATAAGAAAAGAAAAGAAAACAGGTATCTGTAACTCCTGCATAACACTAGATGATAATTTTCTATAGTTTCATACTAGTACATCTCTGTAGTTGATCCAGCCTTGTAAATTGCTTGTTTAAAACTTCTAACGGAAACAGGAAAAAATAAAGCAAAACACATACATAAAACTAGTCGTGAGATGACATATTTAAGCGGATAAAAGCGATAAAGTTATTCAAACGGACATGAAAACCATGCTAGCGGAAACGGCCTGTTGGAAACAAAGAAAAAACACGAAGCCAAGACAGCTAAAATAAACAGGAGGACATGAAAACAACAGGGTGACATAGGAGCTGAGCCACCGAGCCGTAAATCTTAACGACATTTAAAAAAAATATGAAATGGCCGTGCTCTGACATTCCAGACGAAAGATCTTTCCATACGCGGAAGTTACTTTTGTATATGATGGTCATGTTATGAAGTTCAAAATGGGCAGATGTGGCATGAGTGGGTCCCTAGCATCGTCGTAACAACTCCTTCGTGGAGCAAGCACTGCATGAGACGTCGGATCGTCAGAAGAGTTCATCCCTTCGCGGAATGTTTCGGCTCTTTGCCTTCATGGCGTTTTCTGAGGGAGGGCCCACCCGGGTCATGACTCCGGGTGTCTTTCTCCTTCCGCTCATAGATACCTTGTTTCGGGGTGTTCGATTAATTTATCTATTGTCCCATATATGTGCGTTGTGTCTGCTCCCAAGTTACCCCTCCCTCGAGGAGAACATGGTACACGCGGTGCTTCGTGCCATCACACATATCCCAGCACCTCCGGGCGTGAGAAGCCAGCCTCTTCCCCGGCCTCTCGCCACTGTATCGGCGGTTTGCTGTGCACCTGCCTTCTCTTTTATATGAAATGAAAACAAATAGGTATATTTAGCTCCTGCGAGAAGAAACGTATTAAACACAAACACGGTGCACATACCTTACAAGGAGATCCATTGTATCCCGAAATACAGGTGAAAATCCAAAAATCCAAAATCAGAAGCAATAAATATATAAAATGAATAATAAAATAAAATACACACAAATGCGTACAAAACGACACATAGGACGGCCGACGTTTCGATTCTCAGAATCTTTGTCAAGGACAGGACAACACAGATAAATAAAACAACGAAATACAAAAAACAAAGAAAAAAACACAACTACTTCGTTCCCATGTGAGACAGAAAAGAACCACTTTCTGTCTCACATGGGAACGAAGTAGTTGTGTTTTTTTCTTTTTTTTTTGTGTTTTGTGTTTTTTGTTTTTTGTATTTCGTTGTTTGAAATGATTGACAGTGCACGAAACATAAGGCTATCAACATATATGATCACCAACGTCCCACGGCCAAGAAATTATATTTTCGACTCTAAATTCTAAGATCCAAGAGATTGCGAGCAGATCATGGATGTTCTGCCCAGGGTGGGCAAGTATTCGGGGAAATGAACAGGCTGCTAGATTGGCTGTTCGTGCCCCTCTGTGCTTACTGCTACTTTATAATAAAAAAAAGTGTGTTGTGTTCACTTGAGGCCTTAGAACCTGGCGAGGAGTGGGTACAAATTCCAACAGATTTATATACGTCCTTTTTAGTTTGCATTCAACTAGACAGAAAATTCAGTCAAGAAAATCCGGCTGGTGTGGAGGCGGAAGCGCAAGCGTTGATCTTCGAGAATTCGTTACACGGTGATGCTGTCATCTACACAGACGGGTCGGTCGTTCGACGAGTCAGAAGTTCATGGGCCATTACGGCTCAGGTCGGAGGGAGAATTGTGAAGGAAGATGCTGGTGCTTTTGCTTTGACCACAAGTAGCCTGACTATGGAAGTCATGACAGTAAGTAAAGCAATAACATGGCTCGAGACACAGACATTCAATCGGGCATGTGTCCTTAGTGACTCAATGAGTGTGCTTAGGACGATAGAGATGGGGTGGATCCGAAGAGAATGGTTGCTGTCTCTGGAGCGGTCTCGACTGGCAAAGATTAGTTTCATTTTCGTGCCAGGGCATGTGGGTGTACAAGGAAATGAGCGGGCTGACAAGCTCGCAGGTTAGGTTACTGTGGAAGGCGGACGCGCCATGGACCAGGCTGACATTCTGAATGCTCTACAAGAAGTATGTCGTTCGCAAGAACCAAGTGATGACTGTGAATCTACAACCATGGTCAGGATGCGAGAAAAGCAAATTAAAAGAGGGGTGGCCAAACAAGAACACTACGCAGGAAGCCAAAAAAGATTAATAAACCAACACAGAACTGGCGTCGTTAGCCGCTACACGCTACGGGATTTGCTGAGGAGGGGATCCGAGCACTTATGGACTGAATGGTTCGATGTGCAAATGAGAATTATCTATCGACTAACTAACTAACCAACCAACAAACTAACCAACCTACAAACTAACCAACTAACTAACGAACTACCTAACCAACCAACCAACTAACTAACTAACCAACCAACCAACAAACTAACCAACCAACGAACCAACGAACGAACGAACGACCTGACTAACTAACTAACTAACTAACTAATTAACTAACTAACCAATCAACCAATCAACCAATCAACCAACCAACCGACCGACCGACTAACTAACTTTATAATAAAGGTAATGTGGTGAACGTCCTCCTGGTAGAGATTGCAGCTTGGCTTATGGAATATCATGCGTGTCTTATTTATAAATATTACCTGAAAAGAATGCTGTAGCGTTGATATTGTTCTGATGTGCGAAAAAAAACATTACTTTAATGCCATTTATAAACACATGTTTGTCGAGCTCAGCTGTGCTGGTTGCGTTTTTGAAACCATTGGCAATTTGTTTAGCACATCCTCTGAGCTGGCCAAAACAATTTGAGATCAATATTTGTGCTTCATTAACACGGAATGTTTCGCTTGGTTGAAGCTAAACAGAAGCATTAAAAGTGAATACTAGGGGCAAACGTACAATCGTACAGTAATAAATACGAGTTTCCTAAGGGCTGCCAGGAGGTATAACATACAGGAATAAATAATTAGCATATTGGAGATTGGATCTGCCTTTGTGATACAGATGCCTAGTCGGAGAACAGATAGAAATGTTATATGGATTTTAACAGAAACTGTGATTTCTTTTGCTAGAAACTCTAGAAAGAGTTGCCATGTTTTTCTTCTTGTTGTTTTTTTGAAAAATTATTTTTAAGTAATACAAAATCACACACAGAAGAGGTGGGATGTTCTTAAACTGTGTGATATCGACATCTTTGATATTATGGTTAAGTCGACCCAACCCGTATTGAAATGAAAGGAAGTAAAAGCATAGCAGCTCGGAAATACAAAACGGGTCAGGAGAGAGAGAGAGAGAGAGAGAGAGAGAGAGAGAGAGAGAGAGAGAGAGAGAGAGAGAGAGAGAGAGAGAGAGAGAGAGAGAGAGAGAGAGAGAGAGAGAGCGCGAGTTGGAGAGAGGGTGGCTTTTCAGCAAGTCCTGATGAGTCGACGTTTTGCAAATGACATGTACACAATATAAAATAACACTAAGCAATGCCGCTTTTACAAAAGTTAGTTGCATATCCTTACAGAACGTCGCAGTAAACTCTAGCATTGTTTATTTTTATTTTATTGTTTTTCTTGGCAAGTTTACGTTTAGTAAAAGGTGTACTTTTAATGACTGTGCAGTGTTTGAAAATATTGCCTGTCCATGTTTTGTAGTTACTACATATTATGTTGCATGAACTTTACAAAGGGTGAATACAAAACTTGGACCGGCACTATTTTCAAACACTGCACAGACAATAAAAATACATCCTATAGTTTGCCACTGCTTTCTGAAGGGCCGGCACTCATACAATTTTATAAAAGTCCAACTCTTAGCGGTCGACTTCCGAATCGCACTCAGCTGTGTTTCGAACGCGGTATGTGGTATTACGAATTTCCTCCGTAACGACTTTGCCTCAGAGTCAACAATGCAGCTCTACAGAACACAATTACGGAAAACACAGGACGTTGCGGCGACTGGCTTTCATCAGCAAACAACTACATAGACGAAACACAACATATAATCACGGAGAAGGCACAACAATGACTGCATTAAGTGACTACCTAAGAACTGGATGAGAAGAATGGAAAGATGAAAACATGAAAACAATGACAAGAAAAGAAAAGATATTCAAAGTATCACAACCTGGAATTCTGAGAAACGTACCACATTCTTTTTTCATTTTCTTTTCATTGTTCTATTTTTTTCTTCATCTTTCCATTCTTCTCATCCCGCTCTGTTGTATGGCAGTACATCATGGAAAGTGACCAAACAACTTAGGATAGAGTAGTGGCGGTGTCTGAGATAAAAGCTACAAATAATTTGATCTAGCCCTTCTTGCCTTCTTGGCAAGTTTACGTTCAATAGTGTGCCATTGCTTTCTGAACGACCGGCAATCATATCACTATATGAAAACCAGCGCAAAGCGGTCTGCTTTCACATCGCTTGCAAGTGTGTTTTGAACGCGGGATGCGGGATTGCGAATTACGATCGTAACTCCGTAGCACCAGCGCTGAACTAGCAGAGTAACTAAACACGAGCGTCTGGAGGAGGATCATGAAAGTAGAACAGTAAACACCACTGTAAGACGGGGATGGTGTTCTTTGGTCACCTAACATTAAACACCATTGTAAGACGGGGATGGTGTTTTTTTGGTCACCCAACATTAAACACCACTATAAAACGGAGATTGTTTTCTTTGGTCACCTAACATTAAACACCACTGTAAGACGGGGATGGTGTTTTTTGGTCACCCAACATTAAACACCACTATAAAACGGAAATTGTGTTCTTTGGTCACCTAACATTAAACACCATTGTAAGACGGAGATGGTTTTCTTTAGTCACCTAACATTAAACACCATTGTAAGACGGAGATGGTTTTCTTTAGTCACCTAACATTAAACACCACAGTACAACAAAGACAAACAGTGTTCTTTGGTCACCTAACATTAAACACCACTGTAAGACGGGGATGGTGTTCTTTGGTCACCTAACATTAAACACCACTGTAAGACGGGGATGGTGTTCTTTGATTACCTAACATTAAACACCACTGTAAGACGGGGATGGTGTTCTTTGATTACCTAACATTAAACACCACTGTAAGACGGAGATGGTGTTCTTTGATTACCTAACATTAAACACCACTGTAAGACGGAGATGGTGTTCTTTGATTACCTAACATTAAACACCACTGTAAGACGGAGATGGTGTTCTTTGGACACCTAACATTAAATACCACTGTAAGACGGAGACGGTATTCTTTTGTCACCTAACATTAAATACCACTGTAAGACGGAGACGGTGTTCTTTGGTTACTTAACATTAAACACCACTGTAAGACGGAGACGGTGTTCTTTGGTTACTTAATATTAAACACCACTGTACAACAAAGACAAACATTGTTCTTTGGTCACCTAATATCATTTGTATTCGCTCGCTTTAAACTCAAGGCCTAGTCCATTCAGGGTTAATTTGTGCGTTGAAAACAGCTTTCCATATTACCCCCTCGAACTGAACCCATTACCGCGTTACCAGAGAAAACTAAAGCCCGAGCGCGTTACACCATTCGGTAAAACCAACTTCCCAATGAGCTTGTCAAAAGGTGGCTTTCGAACGCTGATGCAACAGTGAAATCCTACACTTCTTTATCGATAAAAGTTATTATTTATTATTATTATTCTTATTAATGTGCTTTCTATGACCATGTTTTTCCAAATAACACGTTAGTTTGCTGTAATTTGCCTCATATTGCATCACAGTTCTTCCCAGTTTCATTGTTTTTTTGTCTGATAATTTTGCTTAAATTCTGTAACACGTAATTCTTCGCTTCATTTCTTGTTTGCCAAGTTGGCTAAATGTTTTTCATTCTGGGAAATTGTTGTACCTGAAAACATTAACTGGCCAGGCTGGAAGCGTGAAGATCTGTTTATTTATGAATTCCGCCATGATCATCATCATTATCATCATCATCACCTCAATCATGACCACAATTATCATCACCATCAACATAATCATCACCATCATTACCAAAACCACAATCATCATCACTTCACCACAATCATCATCACTGTCACCATCACTATCATCTCAATCACCATCACTATCATCACCACCACCGTCATCACTATCACAATCATCATCATCATCTTGATTACAACCACCATCACCTTCATCGTCATCATCACCATTATCATTACCACCAACATATTCATAATAACCACCGACATCATTATTCTTATCATCACCATCATCATCTTGATTACCACCATCATCACCTTCATCATTACCACCATCATCATCACAATCATCATCACCACCAAGATCATTATCCTTATCATCAACATCATCATGTACCTTGCCAAATGTCCCAGATGTTCACGCCTCTCCACAGATTTCAGCTCTGGACATTCTATTTCAAGTATATCGATGACATCACTCCCTACCCCTGTTTTATACCACCCAGCATAATGTCTCCCTGTCTGTTTCTGCCTCACCCACCTCTGGTATTTCCTGTTGTCACATGATTTCCAATACATCTCTTCTCTTCTCATTAGGTGACGTGAAGTGGCGTGGCCGATAGGTTGAGACCGCTCGCTCTTCCGGTGTGCTGATGGCAAGGTTGGGGGGTCCTGTCCTTACGCCGGCCAGGTGGATATAAACATTGACTTCTGGTACTTGGCTTGGCGACATAAACTACAAGTACCTCAGAAGTCGGAGTGGGTTCTCCTGCTGGCGAGGGACACTGGCAATAGGGAAAGCTAATCAGCACGCAAAAATTAGTCCAGTGCACTAGAAGTAGTAACGCTGTATGGACTACGCTTGAGTTCAAAACGAGTGAACGTAAAACAAATGTAGAGAGAAAGCCCCCTTATGCCTGTGAGAACCACAGAGGTGTTAAACTGACCTTAAAGGCAGCCGTGCTATTATCAAATGTGCGCCACGGAGCCCTGTATGTAGGTCACATGTTAAAATGCACTTTAGGGCCGCAGTCAGTGGATTCATGCCCCGACCAAAGTTACAGCTGCTAATATTCAGCATCATCATCACGTGGCATGTCGATAAGTGTGGGTAATCACTCGCCATCTGACACAATCTCCAATGTCTTGTCGATAAGTGTGGGTAATCACTCGCCATCTGACACAATCTCCAATGTCTTGGAGCAGGTCTGTGGGCTTGTTCTGATTGTGCTCTGTGGCCGAGCCATCCAGACATTTATTTATTTCCTTATCTTCCTATAGCAACGTCTTGTTAACATCTCAGGATGTTTGCAGTGTGAGACATTATTTTTTTTTAAATATAAGGACAGTTGGCACGTTACTCATCCCAAGTTACTCACCTTCAGCGTCGACGTCGTCATCATCATCATCATCATTTTGGTAGGCCAGTATATTCCACATGGCTAATAACAAGTGTTACACCATTAGCTAATATTACTAAGTCGTATAGTATTGATGTTCGCATTTTGCCCATGTCTTTATAATGCATATCTTTTATATTGTTGCTGTTCTCTGATAGCCTTGAATGATGTGTGAATGAAATAATGTATGAAAGAGAGTGATAGAAGGGCAGAATGTTAGATGGGCCTGCGTGCCCAATTCTTAACCCTTTGAAAATAAAGTTTGTTCGTTCGTTCATCATCATAAGCCACATCATCATCATAAGCCACATCATCATCATCATCATCATCATCATCATCAGCCACACCGAGAAGCGTCGACGGTCATGATTCCCCATCTTACCCGAATTCCTGAGTCTTGAATCAGGTATGCCGAGGTAGCGTGTTCACTTCCTTACACCTGCGATTTGGACTAAAATGTTGACTTCTCGTCCTTAACATGGGGACGTAAATAACAAATATCTCACAAGTTGTAGTGGGCTCGTCTGATGGCGAGGGATACTAGCGATAGAGAAGGCGAATCTATATGCAAAAATCAGTCCAGTGTAGACTACGCTTGAATTCAATGCGAGCGAGCGAAATAAAATAAAAAAGAAATATGAACCATGATTTTCTAGGCAGCTGTAAAGAAGGCAGTCTGCCATTGCTTTTCTTCTTGGCAGCGACCGTACTGGTCATTGCCTCTAGAAAGAGACCTTTTGTCCACTGTCATGAACTTGAGACCATAACCGCCAACTATCTGTCGCCTGCTCTGAAGCTTAATCTACCATCTGCTCATGGCTTCAAGTTACACATGGTTGAAACGACAAGAAAATCGACTTCATTGCACCGGGTTTTATCCCACATGGCTTGGTTCTTTCCGCATGGCGGCTTGCCGTGAGAGTCGCACAGAACACGAACCGCAGAAAACCGCACTCGTGAACCGAATGTCCAGCCGTCCGTCTAGGGAACGAACTCGGTAGCTTTGCGGCTACAGGCGGACCCCGTAAACACCCAACCTTGGGGCCAAATCGCCAGCCCTCGCAAACTGGATCCAGAACACAAGCAAGTGATAAACCCCAGTCCTCGCAGACTGGATCCAGAACACAAGCAAGTGTAATGTTTAGATAGTTAGGTATTTAGATAGTTAGTCATTCGCAGGTCCGCATGGCCGAATGGGTAAGAACGCGTGTTCTTAAACATCAGATGTGCTGATGCCGAGGTAAGCGGTTCAAACCCTACACCGAACAGCTGGACTAAAATGTTGACCTGTCCTCCTTGACTTGGGGACGTGCATTACAAGTACCTCTGAAGTCGGAGTTGGTTCGCCTGATGGCGAGGGACACTTTTAATAGGGAAAGCTAACCCACACGCAAAATTCAGTCCATCACTACTATAAATAGTGTGTATGGACTACGCTTGAGTTCAAAGCGAGCGAGCGCAAAGAAAAGTTAGTTATTCAAATAGTTATTTAATTAATTCGCTAATAAGTTAGTTTATTAGTTTAGCTAATTAGTTAGTGAGTTAATTAGTTAGCAAATTGGTTATTTAGCTAATTTGTTAGATAGCTAATTAGTTAGTTAAGTTAGTTATTTACTTAGCTAAATAGTTAGTTAATAAGTTAGTTAATTGGTTAGTCAGTTAGCTAATTATTTAGTTACCCAATTAGTAAGTTAGTTAGTTAGCTAATTAGTTCAATAGTACGCTAATTATTTAGTGTGTTATTTAGTTGGTTAATTAGTTAGCTAGTTGATTGGTTGGACAGTTGGTTGGTTGGTTAGTTAGTTGCTTAGTTAGATAGTCGCAAGATTATCATCACTGCACATTGAACCATAAGTGCTAGTATCCCCTCCTAAGTATTTTATGACAGCCAGACGAACCAAATGTTGATCACATCCCAAAGTTTCGTTTTCCAACTAATCTATAGTCCAACATTTGCTCTCTCCAAAACTGGCGCATGAAAACGTGCCCTTACTGTGGGTTCTTGACCAGATCACAAAATAGTCCTTAAAGGTTACTCATGGATAGCAACTGCTGCGTCTCTGTGTGGCAGACTGTGCCCATGGAATCAATACTTGAATAAATGAATAACAACATTATGTGGCTAGCAACAGCATATGTCACCACAGAGAGGAAACATGGGTGATAGAATATGCGTGAACATGGGTGATAGAATATGCGTGAACATGGGTGATAGAATATGCGTCGTAATCTCGCTTCATACTTCTATATTCTGTTGAGGGACTACTTTTCTCAATTGTATTTTGCTAGAATTTGTCGGGTATTGGGGAATGGATGAGACAATTGAAGTGATACGGTATACCTCCCTCCCTACCCACCCATACAGACATCCGTTGCCTGTCTACCTACCTATCTAGAGCTTACTTACTGCCCATCTATCCAGCCGTCCATCCGTCATCTACCTACCTACCTAAATATCTACTTACCTACCTACTTATCTACCTCCCTAACTACTCACCCATCCATCTATCTAGCGGTCCGTCCATCTACCGCTCTACCTACCCACCCAGCCAGCCATTTCTCTGTCTGTCATGTCGGCCGGACTGTTTCTCTTCCCACCCATCCATCCATATATCCATCCAGGCATCTATTAATCCACGATCCACCCACTATCCATCCATCCACCAACCCTCACCCGCCCATCCACTGATCCATTCACACACCCGCTCACCACCTACCCACCATCCATCCATCCACCAATTCATGCACTCACACATCCATTTATCCATTCATCCACCAAACTATCCATCCACCCACCAACCATCCTCCGTGCATTCATCCATGCAAAGCATTTAGTGATAATACCACATTGCATAAGATACTCTTCATTTTCTGAAATGCGTCTTTTGCTTGCCCTATTCTGCTCTTAATCTCTGTTGTTTTATTTTAGGCACAACGAAATTAAAACTGCTTTCCTACAAATATCGAATAATTTAATTAAATACGTGTACTTCGATGCTCGACCCACTAGCGGCTTCCCTCTTTTTCCTCGAAAAAGTTAATGAGCTGTCATTGATTGATCGAATACCTAAGAATGAATGAATGATCGATTGAATGAATGAAGTAAAACTACTATTGACATATAAATAGCACATACTTACAGTAAACTGCGTGAGAACTCTGACCCCTCACCGGTGAAGTGTTTGAAAAGATACACCCAGTGAAATACATCCGGTGAAATACAACTGTAACCAGTGGAAAAAAGCTGCTTGCAAATTCACCAGCACGTGAAGCGCGAGCTGTTTTTTGAAAGCCGTCCCGCAGCTCAAATGACTGCATTATCTAATCTCTACTAGTTTTGTGCTGCACTTGTGTGTGACAGGCGGGTAAATTAGAGGGTACAAAAAAGATAGTTGCACGTTCTTTATAGGATATCGCAATCTAGGCCATTATTGTTTAGTTGTTTGTGGTTATTTAAGTTTGCCATTGCGTCTTGAATGGACGACACTCGAATCATTGTTAAAGCAACACAACGCGGTTATAGGCACAAAGGGTGTCTATAATAAGAAAAGTCCTGTTTCGAACCAATAAGTGAACAGTTTTAACGAAGAGATGATGTGTACTCTGGTAAGTTAGGATCCTTCGTTAGTTAGACACTGCTACAAGTAGGCCGTCGATTGTCAGGACTCTGGCAACATCGAAAGACAAATCAGAAAAACATATCGAGAAAATTATGTATATATTGTGGTGGCTATAAGCCTTGGTAGGCAACTGGCCTAGGATCGAAGCACCGATAGGCGGACAGTAAGAGCATTGCTTTGCTGATCCGGCGGCTTGTCGTGTCCCATGTGTATTTGGTGTTTCCTCTAGGCAGGCCGAGAGATGGAATATGCTGCATGGGCAACACATGGTCTCTGTAATCCAGCCCATGCTTTGTGCTATGGAGAGGTATAACTCCATCCTTGGTCCCCGCTTTGGGCTGTATTTATTATGCCTTGGTTGAAGAACAATGTTACAAACTATCGTCTGTCTCTACGGCAAGGTGCCAGTGGCAATATATCTAACCTGGAACAAGCGGCATTAACACATTTGATTTGACAGTTGTTGTGGGACAAAACATTTATGGATATAGGGCGAGTAATGGAACACAGCATTTATGGGTATTGGGACAGTTGTTGTGGGACACAACATGTGTGGGTTCACCCAGAGGGCTGTAATGTCAACTCCTCTTCAACCATTAATTCATTATATGAATGTAGAATACAAGAGACAAACACCACAATGGGTCACGAAACTGAATTTATTATATATTCAAAATATTTCATTCCAGTTTTCGGTGGAATAACATGATACGGCTTGATACTCAGTTTGTTGGAGTTCTTGTAGAGATACTGTTGGCACAGTGGATTAGTTGCACAATGTACTACGTTAAGCGAACTTGGATACCCTAAGTGCAAACGGCGACGGTTTTGCTGTGGTTAATGCAATGCACTACATTTAGCGAGCTAGGATACCGTAAGTGCAATCGACTACCGTTTTGCTATTGGTTAATCCAATGTACTACACTTAGCGAAATGGGATACTGTAAGTGCAACAGACTGCAGTTTTGTTTTGGTTAGCACAATATACTACGTTTTAGCGAACTGGGATACCGTAAGTGCACTGCGACTACAGTTGGTGCACTGGGATACCGTAAGTGCACTGCGACTACAGTTGGTGCACTGGGATACCGTTCGTGCACTAGACTACTGTAAGCGCGCTGGGGTCCGACTAGCGCGCTCACAGGACGACATTAAGCGCGCTGGGTGACCATCACTGACGTGGAGGAGAACCTTCATTACTGGTAATATTGATTACAGTAAGTATGGCTCTGAGAGCGGCTTAGTCTCATACAAGAGAGAGAGAGAGAGAGAGAGAGAGAGAGGGGGGGGGGGAGAGAGAGGGGGGGGAGAGAGAGAGGAGTGGGTGTGTGGGTGGATGGACGGACGGGCAGACAGACTGGAAGGCAGACTGAAAAACAGAGAGATGTAAGTGAGCGGGCGGGTGGATGGGCGAAAGGGAAGGCGGACAGACAGACTGGCAGTCAGACTGACGGACAGAGAGATGTAAGTGAGCGGGCGGGCGGATGGGCGAAAGGGAAGGCGGACAGACAGACTGGCAGTCAGACTGACGGACAGAGAGATGTAGTTGGGCGGAAGGATGGACAGACAGACGCACGGACAGACAATCAATCAATCAATCATGTGCCATGCCGGAAAGCGTGGGCGGTCATGATTCACCATTTCACTCGATCACCAGAGTCGTAGATCAGCTCAGTGTTCCTGTCTCGTCCATGCCATGTGGCCAAGCTATCCAGGTATTTTCCTCTCGGTCTTCCTCTTGGTCTGTGTCATATATTTTTGAAGGGAGTGGGAGATCACTGTAGTGCATGCCCCATCTCTAACAAAAGAAGTAGAGCCCCATCCTCTTCTATCTTCGATAACCCCAGAATATGAACCTTGAGTTATCTGTAGGCCTCGTTCTATTAAGTATGTCTAGGAGATATAGATTATGGCCCTGTTGAGAATAATGATTACTAACTGGGATTCTGCCCCTTCTCCAAGGATTCTGTAGCTCTGGAGCCCCCTTTTATTGGTTATCAAATCTGAGGAAAGTCTGGAGAATTTTCTCAGCCTGATTTAGATGAAGAAAACATGGATATTGAGCAGTTGATAGATCTAGAGTCTTCTCTCCCCCATTTTAGTAAGTCATTATGAGTGGATTTATTGTTAAACAATCAAACACATAACCAATCACATTAGATTCTGACAACATGATGTACAAAGAAGTTGTTGACTCACAGATAGGTTTGAACTGATAAATTAACAGAAGGTCAATTCATGTTAATCATTTATTGACTGGGCCTGAGCCTTCTGGCCAATACATACATCTCTATTGTGATTTACACAAGATACATTAGAAAAGTTGCATATTGGACCAGTTACACAGACCATCAATAAACAAGCATCAATACATGAGATGTCAACAAGTGTGAAAACATATTAAACATTTTGATGTTGCACATGTTAAGTGTGATGGTAATTCAACAATTAACTATCAGTTTCCTGAAATTGGGTGTGGTGTGTACCAAGGAAAATGTAACCTGGTGACTGGAAGATTAGGTAAGCCAGGGTCCATTGACTGATGGATCCACTTCAGGTCTGCCCGTATAGCTCCACTGAAGGCCTCCCCATACTCTGCTCATGGCCAAGTCATCCTCCATCTCACTTGTGGTTCATCTCTTTCTCTCGGCTTCCCTCTGTCAGGTCTGATTTAGGTGGTTAGTTTGCTGATGTGTTGGGTGGTTGTTGGTATGTAGCCACCAAGATCACTGATGAATATTCACATAAATATATACATTACTACCAATACAATATTCTAGAAGTAGGTCGGAAGAAATCTTAATTCCTGAAGTAGGAACTAGTTCCCCTCCCCTCCTTTTTTCTCTAAGCTAGTGTTGGGTTAATTTGGGGTGGTCAGAGTTTATCACACTGTGTACTCCTGGTATCAACTGGTTCCTGCTGTATGTGGGTTCTCATTTGACCTGGGGTCAGTGAACGTGTACAGTAAGACAGTGACAAGAGTGAGAAGGTGTCAAGATGCATGTAAATAAATGACATACATTTATAACATTTCTTCCACTCAATGGTGTTTATCGCGTGTATAAATAGTTCTCTGTGTTTTCCCAATTAACTTCTTCTTTTTCTTCTTGTGTCTAATAACTCTCTCCCATTATCTGTTGTTGTTGTGTTGAGTGGTGTGTTGTGTGGTGATGAGTGGTGTTGAGTGGTGTTGTGTTGTAAGTTATGTTGAGTAATGAGTTAAGTTCACTGCGCGTGATAGTGTTCCGCGAAGCACAACTTTCTCATGTAATGCAGTTCATAAGTGCTCTTATCTAATTAAAATTTGACATAAATATAAATATTTATTCCGTCAAACCCTATTGATTCAATAGATGAAGGAGAAAGGAAAGATTGATTTCTCTTTCAGCTTTCTAGATTGTAAATAGGCATAGATAAGTCTGTTTTAGAACAAGGCACTTATTCTAGTACACGAACTGTCATTTCAGCTGTAGGTAGTGATAGCATC